>JAEAOA010000511.1:0-130000 GCA_016746295.1 Potamilus streckersoni
ACTCCCATTGTCGCTATATAACCCCCCTATACTACTAACATTACTAATATTTTGCACACATCTATTTATAATTCCGCGCCTTTGTTTTCCTAATTTAGATCAAAAGGCGAAAAAGAATCTGGGTAGAAGAATGTCAAAACACTGTGTTACAACTGGTGATTTAATATGTTGCTATCGTGAAAAAAGATGATTTTTATTTAATATTCAAAAAAAGGAGAAAATATAACATACAAATTTCTATGCCATGTTTAAATACACGTCCATTATTAAAATGTACACGTAACGCAGCAAAGGTATGTTGTTTGCTATCAGCGCTTTTTTGTCTTTCTGTTAATCCTCACTGACCTGTGCTTCAGTTATTGCAGTTCAGTGTTTTAGCGATATATGTAAAAATGTCATCGACTTAGAAGTTAATAGATATGGTTATTGTATAAAAAGCTGTGTTGTTGTTGTTGTTGTTGTTATTATTATTATTATTATTATTATTATTATTATTATTATTATTATTATTATTATTATTATTATTATTAGCTGTCCTTTTTAACCCGGGCCTTTTCAGTCCACGTCCTTTCTGACCAGTTTCTGGCCTCTCTTGACCGGGCCATTTTTAACCCGGTCCTTTTCCGTACCGTTCTTTTCGTACCCGTTACCATACAAAATGGCGGGTGATTTGAAGTCTTTCTGTTTAGAAAAGGAAGAGAGCAAATGCCGTTTCCAAACCAATCTGGAAGCTATCATTCAAAAAGTTGACATTTTTAAAACTTAATTATCATATTAATTATACCTTTACTTGATCATTAATACTTTAAATTTCATTTTTACGTCGAAAATGTTATTTGTTTTGACTGGAGAAACCGATTTTTATTTTCTCTGTGGCTTTCCCGTTGCTTAACATTAGTTTAGTGCCGCGTCTGCCTTGGCCGATGTTTTCCCTTAACGATCACTTTGGTGTCTGTGTGTTCGTACATACGTCCGCACAGTAGATTAATCCCACTGTTAAAGATTTGTACGTGGTTTCTCAAATATTGTTTGTCACTGACTAGACCAACAAGTTGTTTTTCGCCTACCACCCCCCGACATTACTGGTGGCGGAGATCAACCGTATAAGGTACGATTTGTGATGAAACAGGTTTGTTGATTATATGGATGATCAAGCCATTAGCTGGTATTTTTTTTACTTACAGATTATTGCATGTGGACGGTAAGTATATAGAAGATATCTGCTTAAAACGAGTGAAAACGGATATATTTCATCGAGTGGGATAGTATATTTAAAGGTTTTATTTCCAACGAGATAAAATATATCCATTATTGATTCATAGCAACGTAGTATGCTTTTCGTTTTATGCTTAAATGTTGTAGATAGCTAATGCATTATATAACAGAACGAAGAAACAAATTTCTTGTCAACAGTTTACTGTTTATAATCTGTGTTTTATGATTATTCACACAGAAAATGTAAACAACAGCATAATTCTCCTTCTGAGTTCAAAGTAAATTGACTCGTTTAAAAAAAATTGGAGTTGAACTCTAGTCATCTTTAACAGTAGTCAGCCACATCAACCTCTCAACTGCATGAGTGTCTTCAAATTTCATAGTTATAATGTTTTCTGTGTCTGTTGATGGTCAGTGAAATATTTTTTTTTCTTTTCAGTGAATATCAAGATTATTTCTTGTATAATG
Organism: Potamilus streckersoni; assembly: GCA_016746295.1. Taxonomy (NCBI): domain Eukaryota; kingdom Metazoa; phylum Mollusca; class Bivalvia; order Unionida; family Unionidae; genus Potamilus; species Potamilus streckersoni. The sequence goes on from JAEAOA010000511.1 coordinate 1,684, forward strand.
TCCAGTAGTTCACTGTATAACATTAAATCCTTCTTTTGAGACATTCTGCTAAATCCTTTAGAACACTCATTTTAATATTAATCCCTGTGAAAACAGAACACCAGTTTATCCACCTGTGACTGACCTCAGATTTGAATTGCTTATGCATGTGTGGAATGCTGCATCACCCCAAAGCAAGAGCCCTGCATCATAACCTTATAGCAAAACCTATATCAATGGAAACTGACTAATGTGTGGAACAGTTATGACAAAGTAAAGTTAAAATAAATTTAGTAATTATTAGAGAGGATCCTGATAATCTTCCAGATCCAAAAAGCTGACTATCCATAAATCATTTTATATTTGTATTATTGACATTCATTAATGCATTTTTGCATGAAAATGTGGATTATCTTTCAGATTTTCACAAAGGAGATAATATAAATAGATATATTTTATATCAGTGATACATTCTGTTATAAAACAATATTGATATTAGAATTGGGTCATGTTCCTATATGTTTCTAATTATTAGAGAGGATCCTGATAATCTTCCAGATCAAAAAAGCTGACTATCCATAAATCATTTTATATTTGTATTATTGACATTCATTAATGCATTTTTGCATGAAAATGTGGATTATCTTTCAGATTTTCACAGAGGAGATAATATAAATAGATATATTTTATATCAGTGATACATTCTGTTATAAAACAATATTGATATTAGAATTGGGTCATGTTCCTATATGTTTCTAGCAAGACTTGTGTTTCACCTGCAGAAGTACATGTACTCTATGATCAGACTGTAAGCAGAATATTGATATGTTAATTGTCACTATATTTATATATTGTATCAGTATGCATCTGCTATTCTATTTTATTATGTCTCTATTTCATGCCATTCCTTCAATAGGGCATTATTTTAAACTCATAATTGTCCACAAACCACTTTTTGATTTTGTATTTAGCCATACATTATTAACATGTGATCACCACTTATGATTGTGATTGCAACACTACAGTGGCCTAAGTGGTTTTCACCACAAGTCTTCTTTTGATGTCCAGTCGTAATGAAATTGGTGACAGTCTTGCATCTAATAAGGTTATTACATAAACCATCTTGAAAATTGTTATAAATTATGAATATCAAAATAATTAACAACACTTAACAGTTAGAAACAATGCAAAACCTTTTCACCTTGGCCTCTTGGAAATTGTTTTAGATCATTAAAGTGTAAGTCTATTGATAATAAGGTATGGAAAAAGTTTTCATATAAGGATGAGCTGAACTTCCATTTTCTGAATTTTGCTGATTTATGTGTGACATATTTTTTCATATATAAGACGCATATTATACAAAGTTTATGTACCCCGTACACAGTATGCATCTTATATATGGGTGTGTTGTATGCGAAATATTATTTAGACAATCGTCAAAACTCGCGTTGACACTGCCACTAAAGTCTGTGATCTTCATTTCTGTAGTAATAATTTGAGCCTTCAATTTGATCACTATCGTTGAAATAACATGGTTACTGTCACGTTGCAAATGCCCCCAGTTGGCTAGATTTTCTTCCAAGTTTGGCTTTCTTGCATTTCTACCTCTACGAGCTCGTTTCTTAGGATTCATCTTCTTAATCTCCTCTTCATCCATCCTCCAATCACATACATCTTTCTCGCTGCAGTTCTCTGGCCATGCTCCTTGGCAAACCTGATGACGTCTAATTTAAAGTCGGCCGTATTTGAATTTCACTTCAGCATGGTGACAATTTTAAAAATGCTAAGTAAATTGATCTCATTTATATATACTGGTAACAAGAGACTGTTCCCACGTTTATATATGCTAACCGCATACATTAGGCATTTCATTGATCTATGTATGGTAATAATCCCACTCACTGAAGACTTGGCCTAGCAGATCAATAAAGCCACCTTTACATCTGGCGTTTATTGTTTCTAGAATCTAGAGATCAGGTGCTCAACCCATCTACTATTGGTCCGGCGGCAGATAAGAATAAACAATAATCGTTGCTGTCCTGCCTCAGATAATTCTTTGATCTAAACTAAAAATGGTAAATAAGCCTTGTTTACATCTGACAAGTTATGAAACATTTGACAAATTTTCATTTATGATAAAGAAAAGGAAACCACTGGATATAAATTGCACAGTGCAGCAGATGGCTAGGCCGCGTGCGCCTTATGTAATATTTGTTTACACAAATTGTCAAAACCCAAGTCTTATATGTATGCGTCTTATGTAATAAAACATTTTACACAGATTAGTCAAAACTCGCACTTTATATACGGGTGCGTCTTATAATTGGGTGCATCTTATATGCGCAAAAATCGGTAGTTGATGACTTGCACTTTGTTTATATACATTGGTAGTAGAACAAAGGTATAGTAGTCACTTTTCTTAGATATATCTGCAGTTTTATACAAAGACCATAAGTTAGAATGTAAAATGCTGCGTTTTTCACATTCCAGCAGTTATTATTGTGCCAATTCTTTACTGAAATGATGCATGTCTGAATTCTATCATTTAAGTTTATCCTTTGTTGGTTAGCATTGCATGTCCTTGGGCGTGCACTTACTCCATTTGTCTTGGCATTAAATATCCAACTTGCATTCCTGTGCCAATGAAACACCAAACCACATCATCTGTGTATATACTACCAATTTCATTTGCACACAATATCTAATGTTCTTTACCATCTACAGTTACCAAACTTTCTTGAAATGTCAAGGTGAGTCATTAAAAGTACAAGAATAGATTTTGCTTAATAATGTTAGTTCTAAGTCACAGACCTATGCAAAACTTGGTAACATGGAAGCCAGTTGAATTGGAAATAATTGTCACTGTCATTTGAAAAAGTACACTGATTTTTCCCACAATAGCGTTAGCTTTGCATCACATGTCTGGACAAATATATGTGAATTTTTGTACTTGGGATAAGACAGAAGTCTATCAGTTTTCAGTCTACCAATTTTTGGGGACTTTTTAATGTGTCATTTATACTTTTGTTATCTAGGCTTTGGTTCAGATTTTTAATTTGAATACAAGTTCAGTTGCTTGGTTTGGATTTTGTAGATGTTTCATAATTTGGCAACACATGCACATTATATTGTACATGTACCAGGAAGAACAGCAATGTTGGTCCACCTGGACTGGTCTGATGGTTTGATTATAATTAAAACATTTATGATCATGTAATTGTAATTACTGAACTGCTGTAGGTTTGGGGTCAATAGTTGTTTATGACCTCTTTGTTGAATGGTTTGTTGCCCTGGATGTTTGTTTTCAAAATATTGTGTAGGGCTTTATCCTTTAATTTGCTCTAACATAGCACATCATTTGTTTGTTTGTCTTAAGAACACTGTTCTTTCTGTTGCAGTATGAGACTATTCCTGATATACAGGAGGAGTGTCACCTTAATACCCTGTCTGTCACCCAAAGCAAAGGTAAATCTGTGTGTGATGAATCTCATGTAACTGTAAAATAATTGGTTTTCACTTACCTTACCTGGAGGATTTTATCACTTAAGAAATTTGAGTTTTCCAGTTACAGCATTTACATTCAGAGATTTTTGAAACACTTAATTATGCATATTTGGATGCAAATTTTTTATTTGGGATGCTGAAAACGCCCACACAGGAGTCCTCAGTATACACATATCAGACCTGTTTACCCGACCGTATTTGACCGTATTTGTACGGAATAAAGCCCATCCGTACGGTCATACGGTCATTGAACTAAAAATACGATTTGAGGTTGCATTTATTTATTACTTTTTAAAATTAATTTTTTAAGCCGTTTTTTTTTTCCGTTTCGTTTCGTTGTATCGTCTTTTCGGTCCGCATCCGCGTCCGCATTTTGTGCCACGTCACTTATTTTGACATTCTCAACATCCGGTTGTTTAAACAAAGGAAAATGCCGCCGACAAGAAAGTTTCAGCACGAAACTGAAAGCAGCATTTTCTACCAGTTTATTCTACTCTGTGGCTATGCCTTAAACCATCGTCAAAAGGAGAACATTTTGTGCATTGCACTGTTTGCAACTTAGACTTTTCCTGTGCACATGGTGGAAGAAATGACTGTTCACGGCATGTGGAATCGGAAAATCATACAAAATTGAAATCATTAGTGAATGGAAATAAAAACATTTTGTCAATGATGAAAGGAAAGGAAGTCAGTGATCAAAACATACTTCAAAAACAAATAACACGTGCTGAGGTGATTCTATGTGAGTTGATTGCAAATATGAATTTGTCATTGAGTACAGCTGACAAGTTAACGGAAGCAATGAAAAATAATTTATTAACCTTATTTCCATTCTAGTAAATTATTTCCATTCTAGTAAATATTGACAAAGATGATACTAGATTTTATCAGATAAATAAGATTGCCTTCACCTATCTAGATAAACTTATTATTTTCTAAGTGGATGGGTGGTAACAATGTCATAATGTTTTATATCAAGTCGTCCTTAACCATTAAAAATAGAGAATTGGCTTTAATTAAAATGTTATGGATACGTGTGAAGCTGAGAAAACAGAATTTCTAGAGAAAGTAACGGAGGTAAACAACAATAAATTTGGTTATGTTGTATTTTTTTTTGTCGTTTTTATCACTATAATATGAACAGGATGTTTAAGTCAGTGGTGTTCAATTTCTGCACATTTGTGTCTTGAAACACAGAATTAACTGAATACCAGCATCTTTGCAAACTAAGAGTTATTTACACAATATTGTATAGTCATTATGTCGTGTAATACTACATAATGATAATTATAGTATATTGATAGTATCTACTATTTGTTTGCTGAAAATACTGACTGCGGTCTGAAAATACTGACAGGCATTGCTTAAAATACTGACAGGAAAATTTATGGGTAAACAGGTCTGACATATTTGTTGCAAAGAGGAAAGTTTTGTGGCAAAATAAATATGTTCTAATCGCTATGAAAACTGAAGCAATGCTTTTATTTTAGTTTGTTGCTGACTTCTTTGATCAAAGGTCACCGACTTGCTTTAATGAAGGTGCATGTGTTATTTAAGGAGCTGCTAACATTTATATAATAGGAGTCAGCTGACCATACATGCCAACCATTACGCTTTTGGCATAATCATGCTTTTTTCACTAAATTACGCCTTATGTGTAAATGTATTTGGATTACATTTTTTCAGTATATCTTTCATACAAATAAATTAATTTGTTTTCTCATATTTATTAGCATCGCATTAATCACACAGAACGTATTATAAAAAAGACGGCTTCTGTGTAACTATGACATACGAGTACACTTGTCTATAGACTAGTGGTGACTTTCCAGTGTTATGTTCTATTTATAGCAACTGCCCTATTGCCAAGAAAACCTCTGTTTCTATTTACAGCAAAAATGTTTTTCAAATGATTTCACAGATGAATTAGAAAGAAAAAAGACATAAAAATAGACGCAGAAATGAATACATGAATAACGCAACACACTGCCATTCTAGGGTAGCTTCAGGCCCATTGCAGGCTGTGTGGAAAGAATTTTATTATGTGGTCATAGTGTAAAACAAAGACACCTTGAATGAGCTCATTTTGCTAAGTCCAATACTAAGGTAACTTCTTTTTTTTTACAGCAGAACTAAATTGTGGAAATGAATTTTAAAAATGCAGGGGCATTATTTACCGAGCTCTTAATAGAACACTGACAACTAGAGGTAAAACACAACTTTGGTCCTTTGTTCAAACAGATGCTTCCTGATGCCAAAAATGCAGAAAATATACATGTGTTTTGTACATATGCACATTGAATTTTATTGTTATATGTGGATTACGCATTTTCTGCTCAGATTACTTCTTTTGCCCACTTGGATTACACTTTTTCCTCACCAGGGGTTGGCATGTAAGGCTGACCCCAAAGTTGTCATTTCCAGGAGTTACATGTGAGACTTTAATTAGTCAATGCTAAATGTGTCAGAGTAATACAGTACCCTATTTCCTAGACCACCAAAACAAACTTTTTGACTGCCAGCTAGGTAGAGTGAGATTGATACTGGTCATTATGGTACCTTGAAAATTGTCCAAATTAAACAGACAGAAGACCACTCCGCTGGCTTAGTGTTTAGAGCATCTGTCTCAGACACAGGAGGTTGCAGGTTTGAACCCCAGCCCAGTCCTACCAAAGACTTAAAAATGGTACTAACAACTGCCTTGCTAGGCGTTTAGCATTGAGAGATTAGTGTGAAAACTGGCTAGACATGTGTCAGAATAATGTACCTGGGTGGGGCATCATTCAACATATCTGAGGCCTGATGCCCCAGTGCTAGACATCACTGTCACACTGCAGATATAGCGATATGACTTAAAAAATTGCTAAAGCTGCATTAAATTCCAAATCACATACACACACAAACACATCGCACATCCACAGATGGGACTTATTTGTTTCAAGTATTATGTACCAGTTTGTGAACTGCTCTTAGCAGCATAAACTTATTATACATGGGAAGTATGTTATTAAAATGCTGCTTTCTCTAATATTTGTTAAGTGAGCTATGGCAGTTTAGTGATGATCAGTAAAGTTGGGGTGGACTTGTTGATAACATATTTACATTGGTTTGATTTTTATGTTAGTGATACACATAATGAAAAAATACCCTGTGTCAAATTTATAGAATAATTACATTGATGATAGCAGTAATAATAACTGTAGCCATGGTAAATATCAAATGTATCATACAGAAACATAAGACATTTATTTACAGGCAAAATCTGAATGCTTAATTTGCTTCTAACATAAAATGATTAGCTTAATAAAGGATGTAACTGACATGCTAAGATTATAATAGATTACAAGATCTTTGACAAACATATTTTTGACTTGATGTTTAGTTTTCTGTGATTGCGAAATCTAACACCATGAACCTTTACTATGGCTGTATGTATATATATATATATATATATATATATATATATATATATATATATATATATATATATATATATATATATATATAGAACAATTTTTAATATGTTGAGTAAATGTTTTTGTTCCAGGTATATACTAAAAATTTATAGGATAAATATTGGTATTTAATGATAAATTCAGATGTCAAAATAGCTTGGCTTCGATTTAGAGTTACTTTGATTTGCTTCTTTTTGACACGATTTTCTATATATATGTCATTTCTAAGACATGTAAATTTCTCTTCTCAGGATTTTTGGACAAGACTGACTGTAGAAAATTTGGGCATACAGTGTTAAAGCGGACAAAATTAAAAGGTATGAAAAAAAAAAGAATTTAATAGTCTATATTAATTTAGTAAAATAGTAAGTGACTGATGTACTCTATGAAGATATAGTTTTCTTTACCCAATGCTCAGTAATTGATTATCAGGGTTCATATGCTTTCTTAAAAAGCACTGGATTCTGTCTTTTATAATCAAGGTCATGACATTTAACCCTTTCATCACGGCAAACCGCATATGCGGTCCAGGGGAAGTAGTCCGTCAACACTATGGACCGAGTTTTCGGTCTGGGGCAGTGTTCTTTGTTAACATTATAGTACCCGACTAAATATCTTTCGGAATACCTCAAATAACTTCCATCTGGTAATGTAGATGTTATATTTGGATTATCTCGTGAGTTTAGCTTGTATACAACTAGAAATAACGTAGGAACTTTTAACGTGTTTTCCGAATGCTGAAATTTGTATCCAAAATGGCGGCGTTTGAAGGATTTTTTTTTACAGGAGAGTTTTCGGAGGATTTAAATAATTTTGACCTGATAAATTTGTTTGACAATGAGGGAAGACGTATGGAGAGACAATGGAATGCACTTGTGGGTGACAGTGATGACAATGAAGATGACTTTGAAGGTTTTGAACCAGAGGAATTGTACGCTCCATGTGGGTTTTTTTTTTTTGGACGAAGCCCGAAAACCAAAGAGATTTGTTTCAGTTTTCTGACAGAGTTGGGCACACTCGAGAGTTATATGGCTCCAGGAAGCTTCGGATTATTTTCAAATATTCTATTCAGATGAAGTTTTTGGAAAAATTGTCCGTTTAACGAACTTCAATGCGACGATCAAACGTGGCAGAGGCGATATAGGTCACTTATGTGTGTGGACAGATCTCACCTTGGAGATCATTTTGGTTCATTTTATAGAATTTTATATATTATGGACACCATGACAGAAAGACTTGTGTTGCTACTATGATTATTCACTAGTACATCTAGGGTCAATTGAACAAGTTTTGAGAACATTCTAAGTTTTCTAAGAGGTAAAAAAATAATTGTATTTTACCTGTTGTTACCTGTTTGTACCTGCATTTTAACAGTTGTAATATATATGCACATTTTATTGAAATAGTCATAAAATTTGATTTTTAACCTTGATTTTGACACCTAATCCAGCCAGATATCTTTAACATTGGCAAAGTTATGTTGTTTCAAAGTCCGTCATTTTGCTTTACAACTCCAAAGTTACTTAGTGTTAAGGACTCTATGCCTACAAATCACTTAGTGATGAAAGGGTTAATGAAAATTGCAGCAGTTTTACAGTCTTAGAAAGACTTAAAAAAATCATTCTCTGGCAAATATAATGCCCAATCACAATACAATGCCCAATCTCAATACAATATCCAATCACATTAATGTTTTGAATTATGTCTGCATCCTCTGGAGAACAGCCCTGCCACTGACTTAAAATGTCTGGAGTCTCTACCTTGTGTCAACAAAGGGAACTAACTCGTATAAATTTCCTCTTCACTGATTAGCACACTATACTGGATATTGTTAGTTTAAACTTTTGCAGTATCCTGTCCACAGGTTTCGGTGAATCCATGGATTTTTGTATTTTCTGTTAGCCATGTAATGGTAATTTTTGGTGGTACAGTAAGTCAGTCAGTTGTCCTCAACTTTGTATGTTACACTTTTGTGTATTTTTGTGAAATTTCAGACATAATATTCAACTCATAGGTTTTTGTTGGTTTTTGATGCTGAACAAAAGCATGAATGAGTAATTTTATATACTAGTAAATAAAGTTTATGTGTACTTTGCAAACATTTCAGTTGAATATGTTGTTTATCATTGCTACATCAAACTTTTATTTACATTTTCCAGCTTTACAATAGCTTTTATTAATATTTTGTTACACCTTATGAAAACTGGTCAATCTTAGAGAAAAATCAGCTGCCTTACTGAGATAGACTTGTTAGGGCTGGCAGGTCTGCATTTTGAGAGTACTGTTCATGCAGTGTGATTGGATTTTACTATATTGTTCAGAAGAACTTATATGTTTTTGTTTTCTATCCATCTGTAAGCAATACTGTTTCTTGAATAGACTATTTTTAACTGAATAAACTTTTTCTTTTTTGAAATGTGATACTGTATTGGATCATTCTTGCAGTTAACATGGCATACTCCTGTATATGATGTAATTTTTTGCATTAATAAGGTTTATGATTAAATGGCTGTCTCTTCTTTTTAGACTCTGCAGCAAATGGCAGGTGTGCCAGTAGACTGTCTGATTTTAGTCATCAGCGAAACACAGATGAGTTTTTCGGAAAGGTATACAATGAATATATAACTCTTGTTCAAAGGACTCAGAATTTTGTATCAATGCATGCATAGTAAAAATGATGATAAAAGAGGCAATTTTTAAATGGAATTTGTTACTGTTATAGTTAAGGTCAGTATGGCCCAGTGTGTAGTACTGAATTGTTCCAATTAAGAAATAACTGCAACATATTAGTATGATGATTTATCATTTAATAAAATGATCTATGCTTTTGCTTTGATAGTTTCAATGAATGATATTTTGCCACATGTTAATAATATAATGAATTTTGGAAAAATCTTCCATTATTCATGTGACAAAAGATATGACGTGATATATAATTAAAAGGATACTGCTATCATTATGCCATTACTATTTTGTTTAGAACATGCTTGCTAGGAAAGCTTTAAAGTGCACTTCATCAGTAAAGTGATCATCATTTTATGGCCTTTAAAAGTACTTGACTACCTCTTCAGAATGTGTAGTGTGTTTTAGAAAAGTTTTAAGACGATTTCTTACATTACAATAACTTTCATTGTTATGTTTGAATCCAGCTCACTTCCTCCTCCTCTCTGTCTCTCTTTTGACTGAAAAAGGGAAGCAACTCTTACAGGTTAACTCCCATTGTACATGCTATATGGCTACTGTTATACTCGATTTAAACCAATTTTTGCTTTAGCTGCCATGCCGTAGAAATCTCATCCAGACAATCTAGTTACATTCTGTAATTTCTGTAACTTTAATTTACATCATCCACATTTCATTTTCATTGTGTGATTTCCATATTAAAATATTTGAAATTATCCTGTCTGATATTGTCAAATATGATTTTGATTGGTAGCATTCAGTTTTAGCAGATAATTTTTCAAATGCTGTACTTATCAACCATTACACTTCTAAGTCGTTTTGAAAACATGGTTTACATTATTGTATATTACCAGACCTGTTTACCCGACCGTATTTGACCGTATTTGTACGGAATAAAGCCCATCCGTACGGTCATACGGTCATTGAACTAAAAATACGATATGAGGTTGCATTTATTTATTACTTTTTTAAAATTAATTTTTTTTAAGCCGTTTTTTGTTTTGTTTCGTTTCGTTGTATCGGTCTCTTCGGTCCGCATTTTGTGCCACGTTACTTATTTTGACATTCTCAACATCCGGTTGTTTAAACAAAGGAAAATGCCGCCGACAAGAAAGTTTCAGCACGAAACTGATGATCAAAATGGAAAGTCTGACACAGAAAGCAGCATTTTCTACCAGTTTATTCTACTCTGTGGCTATGCCTTAAACCATCGTCAAAAGGAGAACATTTTGTGCATTGCACTGTTTGCAACTTAGACTTTTCCTGTGCACATGGTGGAAGGAATGACTGCTCACGGCATGTGGAATCAGAAAATGATACAAAATTGAAATCATTAGTGAATGGAAATAGAAACATTTTGTCAATGATGAAAGGAAAGGAAGTCAGTGATCAAAACATACTTCAAAAACAAAAAACACGTGCTGAGGCGATTCTATGTGAGTTGATCGCAAATATGAATTTGTCATTGAGTACAGCTGACAAGTTAACGGAAGCAATGAAAAATAATTTATGAACCTTATTTCCATTCTAGTAAATATTGACAAAGATGATACTAGATTTTATCAGATAAATAAGATTGCCTTCACCTATCTAAATAAAATTATTATTTTCTAAGTGGATGGGTGGTAACAATGTCTGTCATAATGTTTTATATCAAGTCGTCCTTAACCATGTAAAATAGAGAATTGGCTTTAATTAAAATGTTATGGATATGTGTGAAGCTGAGAAAACATAATTTCTATATAAACAACAGAATAAATTTGATTAGGTTGTATTTTTTTTGTGGTTTTTATCACGATAATATGAACAGGATGTTTAAGTCAGTGGTGTTCAATTTCTGCATATTTGTGTCTTGAAACACAGAATTAACTGAATACTAGCGTCTTTGTAAACTAGGAGTTATTTACACAATATTGTATAGTCATTATGTCGTGTAATACTACATAATGATAATTATGGTATGTTGATAGTATCTACTATTTGTGTGCTGAAAATACTGACTGCGGTCTGAAAATACTGACAGGCATTGCTTAAAATACTGACAGGAAAATTTATGGGTAAACAGGTCTGTATTACACACACACACACACACACACACACACACACACACACACACACACACTTGTTTGTTCCTCTTCATTACAGAGAAGTGCAAGATGTGTAAGCTATTTAAGGTTGTGGACATGAGAAGTTTCTATGCTCATTGATGCACAGATGTAATGTTTATACATTTTGGTACAACAGTCCTTGGGCCAGAGTTCTGAAAAAGCTGTTCAAGGTTTACAAAAAACGAGCATGCTTCCAATACATCTTAGCAAGACTTAACAATCACCTCACATCTGAATCATTGATTCCTCTTCACCACTCATGCTTATATAAAAACATCATCAAAAGATACTGTATCAATGATTACAGTAGAAGTTTTGACTAGTCTCATGGATAATGTTGAGATCCCACCCCCACCCCTCATGCAGATGTATAAACAGCATTAGACAGAAATCTCGGAAACGCTTAATTATGCATATTTGGATGCAAAATTTTTATTTGGGACACAAAAATTCACCCACACAAGGAGGAAACTTTTTACGGCAAAATAATTATGTTCTAATCGCTATGAAAACTGAAGCACTGCTTTTATTTTAGTTTGTTTCTTAAAGTCGCCAGCATGCTCTGATGAAGGTGCATGTGTTATTGAAGGCACCACTAAAAGCTCCCTTTGAAGGACAAAACAAATACTGATTTCTTATTGCTGTGGCAACATCAAATGAATTATAGAACATTGACACAATTTTTTGTAAAAAAGTTCCTTAGTATATATCGGTGCTTCAAAGATAATCAGTTTTCATTGAAGTCGCAGCAAAACTATTTTTTTCTGGATATTTTGTTTTTTTTAAATTGCTGTGCTTTCATGTGGTCGACTGTAGTCATTTCATGTTTCCACCCTTAGAGGTGGTCGATTGTAGCTAATTAGTTGCAAGGCTATTTTGATTATATTACAGCAAACAGTATCAAGGCCAGATATCTGCATAAGTGGATTATGACCTAACAATTAACTGTTAGGGTGGTTAGTCAATATGAAATAAGGATTTGTTTATGTAACTATTGATTCCAGTACATTTTTATATACAAGTTTGCGGCTTCCTGTCATAGTGCCTTTGAATTTCTCCACTCCAAACTCAAGACTGTATATACTGTTTTTATCAGCCAAAAATGTTGTAGCCAAAAATATGGCCAGATGGTATATTTGGTCACCAATATGTAAAAACATAACTGTAATTTGCGACATTGGCGAAGCTCAGCGAAATTACTGTTATTTATTTTGTTTCCGGTTGTTGCCATATAAATATTGCCTGCAAACTTGAAATCAGGGGACTTGGACAAAATGCAGTTTGCAAATTTAGATGAGTCATTTGTAGTTAAACCTGTGAGAGTTGCTTTGTTTTGTCTATAATGTCCATATGGGGAAAGACCTTTTATCCTTTTTCTGAAAGGGCTGGAGTCAGAGGTTACAAAGAAAGTTAATGCAATATGATCAGGTAAGTGTTTTTGAAAAAACATAATATGCTAAAACTTATGCTTTTACTGATTAATGCTTTTTAGCTTAATTTTTTGTAGACAGAAGAGCTCATGGGATGTTCTTATCTGTCATCTGATATCTGTTATTTGCCTGTCCATTAGCACAACTTTGTTATGGCTACTCCACCTAAACTATTTTCAAGATTGCCATAAAACTACACATATTTATCCCAGGGTCTGGTTTGTCTTGAATGAAATTAGTTTTTCTTAGACAGCAACCTTGTGGAATTTCTTGCTATTGTTACTTCTTCTGAATGGCAAGTCTTATTAACATGGGGTTTTCTCCAGAATACTTATTATGGTCCTTAATGAACATATTACAGCGTATCCAGTATGGATGCTAGAGTGGTTGTTTTGAAAATTTTGCTGTTGCAACTCTTCCTTATAGGCTGGTCATATCAATACAGAAGTTTTATTAAGCAACTTCATATGAGGTCTTTAAGGACCTAAAATGAAAATATTTTTCTTCAGATATATGGGAGAGAAGTTGATCCAAATCTTTTAATCCTAGAAGGAGAGTAAGAAAGTTACAGAAATGATGGAAAAATGCATTTATGAATGGCCAAAATGTGACCGAACAAAAGTTATGATGCTGTAAAATTTCTTCTCTGACTTTTTGGACAAATATATTAGTGTTATGGGCATTTTATTTATAATGGTTGTAAACACTTCCATAAATTGTTCCTGGAATGACAATCATGATTGTGCTGCTTAGCTCACCAGACATGAAGGATTATAATTTCCGACAAAAAATGTGTTTAATGTTAACAAAACATCTGTTTCTGCCAGCCTTAACACTTTTTCACACCATTGTTTTTTTTTTTTTTTAAAAATGAGATTACAACAACTTTTTACCTGTCCTAATTTTTAAAACCATTGCCTGTGGAAGCTCACATTGTTTTAATATATTTGTTTGGTTGGATGAATGCAGAAGATAGCATCAAGCTCTAGAAGGCCAGAGACAAGGAATCATGGTTTGGCTGAATCTTCAATTTTCTTTGAGTCCTATTTTTGAAATTGTTATTGTTTTGAGTTTATGTCAATGATTAATAAATGTTCATTTAGAGACTGAATGGTCTCTTTTGAAAGTAGCAGTTCAATCAATTGCAATCAGGATTAGTAAGATATATATTTATGATGGTGATCCTGTGGTTGTGTAAAATGTAATTTGCATTTCACACCCAGTTACATCAATTATTGCTATCCATACTTGTCTTGAAACCTTTCATCACTATTCCTGAATGATGGTTATATCAGTATGAAGTTTTCTCAACAAAACTTCTTGTCGTCTAGTTGGTCCTAAATGTAAATGGCAGTGATACAAATTCCAATATTACTGCCACATTGTGCTTCTAATTGAAAATTGTATCAATATAACATCTAATATGTGCACCACAGCAGCTAATTTTTTCAACTTGCTAATGCTGAAGAATATCAGAGATGGTTTCAACAATCAGCAGTTTAATGAAGAAATGGTCTTCTTTGAAATTTCAGGGTATCTTTCTTGGCCAGTAGAGTTTCAGTCCTTTTGAGGGACTCTTAATGAATGAAATTTAGTTTAGACTGACATAAATTATTTAAGTATTTAAATTTTTTGTATTTTACCAGTTATCTTTCACATTAGGATGAATTTTGAAAATGAATGTATAAACAAATGAACAAGCAAAGAGAAGTAGGAGCAGGGTGAAAAAGCAAGTTTAGGAATGATTGTCGGAAAAAAAAAACGAACATATTAATGACTGTTCAGTAAAAGAGACTCATAAAAGAACTTGAAAGTATATGGTGAAACTTGGAATGGAATTGGTCTAAAAGAACTTGAAAGTATATGGTGAAACTTGGAATGGAATTGGTCTATGGTTCGAAGTAAATTACAGAAATGATACAGTTTTATGAAGAGTTTAATGTTTTTCCTTAGAATGAGCAATAAAGCAATTATGTTCTTAACATGTTGTCCTCAGGCACATACAATCAACTCATTACTGACAAGCCAATAGTTACATATAGATGACTTGAGAGAATAAAACATTTTTTTAGTTTAGTCAATCTGCCACAGTCTATTTTGTACACTTTGCAATGTAAAATAGTGAAAAAGCTTGTGTGGATATGATCTGATTAGAATTTGTTTACTGAGTAAACTGGCAAATGCTAAGGAATTTATATATGGGCCAGGCTAACTGTTGCTTACTGTACTTATATACATTTCAGACAGGCTATTACATACTACTCTCTTGCTCTGTTAGTTGATTAGCCTGTAAATCACCTAAAATGGCTCATAGTTTGTTGCATGAACACATTTCAGGTAAATCTAATGATCGGCTTCATCTGTGTATTCTTCTGTGTTTTTTAAAATAAAACTTGAGGCGTAAATAATTGTCAGAGTGAAATGAGTGCCCAGATCTAAAGCTATCCAAAATTGTAGACTTCTGTTTACAACCGGCATCCTGAAAGTTAGTTGACATTATGAGACATTATTACTGGTTGAGATAAGAATTATCATATATAAGACCATTTTCTTTACTTGATAATGTCTAGTCCATCTATTCACTTTTGCAGTAATTGGATGTGTGTCTCCTTTTAGAATGACATCACACAAATGTGGGGAATTCTATGATAGTAAATTGGACTTGAGACAATATTTAATTTCCCCATACAAAAAGCATGAAAGAATAACTCAAAATATGAAAGCTTAAATGCCTCGGTCCCTAAAAAATGTATTAATGGGGCTTACAGTAATGTCATATGCTGCGGTGGGATAATTTTCAAAAATAAGATGGTAACCTGGTAGGTTTGCTGGGAAAAGATTCTGGATTTAGTCAACTTTATGAGGTTTTTCAATGCTAAACTAAACTACTTTGCTGTTGACTCTTTGAGTAATCAATAAATGTTCTGAAATATTATCATGGTTATATTTTAAAAAAGATGTTCAGCTAGTACTAATATCATGTAGTAGCCCACTCCAGTATCTAAATTTAGTCTTTGGTACAGAATATTGGTATTCCCTAGACTGAATTCAGTCTTTGGTACAAAATATTGGTATTCCCTAGACTGAATTCAGTCTTTGTACAAAATATTGGTATTTCCTACTCTAAATTCAGTCTTTGGTACATAATATTAGTATTTCCTACTCTGAATTAAGTCTTTGGTACAGAATGTTAGTATTTCCTACTCAGACTTCAGTCTTTGGTACAGAATAGTAGTATTTTTTACTCTGAATTAAGTCTTTGGTACAGAATATTAGTATTTCTTACTCTGAATTATGTCTTTTGTACAGAATATTAGTATTTCCTACTCTGAATTAAGTCTTTTGTTCAGAATATTAGTATTTCCTAGCCTCTGGACACACAATTTGTTAGAATTTGTTGCCAATTATGGCTGTGCAAAAAATTTAACATTACTTACAAGGCAAGATAGATCACACATATTTGTTTAAATATTTGTTTTTAAAAAAATGACAGTAAATTTCAGTAAAATTAAAACTTTAAAAATACATCACTATTGATAGTATTATCAATACTTAATATGGTGGAGAAATGACTATAGTTTCCTCTTTCTTTCCTTTGCATCATACTTTCATTTTAGCTATAACCTTTATTATTATGAATCTCTTCTTATTAACAGCTGAATTTATCTGACCATACAGAATCAAGTGACCTTACCAGGGAGACAAGTAGATATGCACCATGTGATGAAATACTGAATGGTAGGTTCTCTTTTATGAGTCAAAATTATTAAATCTGTTGTATAACATTTTTCTGCCTTTACTGCAAAATTACTATGTTAATATTGTCAAAAATTCTCAATAATTAATGTCCTTGAAGTTGTCAAAAGTTTTACTAGGTCTAGGAAAGTCCAACTTTGCTTCTAGTTACACCAGAAGAACCTATTTAGTAACCTTTTGTCATTTGCATACATGTGACAGAAAAGACAGGTCAAGTCAGGACAGATCATTAGATTTTCAAAATTTTATTCAGGAGTTTTAACCTCAGAAGAAGCAGGATTTTCTTTTTTAACTTGTATTTGGACAGAAATTGTAATTATTGCACTAATTTACATTTCTTAATATATGTACATTGTCACTCGCCACATGAATTCTTTCAAAGGAACTTGTTGCCATTCATACTCTTCTTATAGTACAATAGTCCCCTTATTGAATGACCCCTTTCCCCCCAACCAGTGGCCACTCAATTTTTACGGCCAGAATCCCTTGGCACTGACGAGTTTGTGTTCAAAAGTACCCTTCAAAAATGACCATCCCTCTAACACGACCAGCAGTCAGTATATTAGTAAAAAAATATAAAATATTTCCCTCACAAGCTGCCACTTTTTTTCAAATGTATCCAGAACCAATAATTAATTCATATCGTGACATAAGGTAAGTAATCAGATTATCTCTACCATCAATTAATCTCTCTCAGTATCAAGTTTCCTTTACTGAAAGAAGCGCTGACTAAAGTACTTGTATCACTATGATTAATATTATATCATTTTCTATAAAATCTGATGTTTACAAGAAATGGGCTCAACAATGTTATGATAGTGTTTTGAATTTCACACAACTGTTGAGAGGGGCACTGAGTGGTCTAAAGGGCTGTCCCTTTACGGATCACTGCCATCTCACCTCTGTCTACATGGCGAATGTGGATTTGTGAAAAAGCTTTCCAGTGATTTCCTGGTTTCTTCCTCTACTGGCTGTCATGTATAGCTTATCGTGTGCTGAAAAATGGCGTCAAGCCCCACAGCAACAACATCTGTTGAGTTCTTCTCTTTGATCATTAAAACCAGACATAATTGTCAAGTCACAACAGGGTTATCATAAGCTAAAAATAGATTTTGTGCATTAACACACACAAATTCACACACAGAAATTAACATTGAACAAAACAGGGTACCAGAAAAAGACCAAAAAATCACATGACAACATATTTATCGCTTCCTTTATGAAGCAGACATTTTGTCATCTCTAGAAACGTTTTTTATGCATAATTAAATCGCATACAGTTAGCAACATCCAAATAAATTATTACCAAACATTAACATGTCATCACGTAAATGGAGACATATTATTTTAGAAGAAAGTCAGTTATTCTACTTGACGACATTAGGTGCATTGGGGAGAGGGGACTTGCCAAACAATTTTATGTAGAAATGACTCAGATAAAACAATTTTATGTTGAAAATATTTGAATAGGCAAAGTCGTAACTGGTATAGGAGGTTATTTAGCACTAGTATATTTTATTTATTAGGTTATTTAGCACTAGTATATAGTATAGGAGGTTATTTAGCACTAGTATAACTGGTATATTTAGCACTAGTGGGTAAAGGGATCAAATGGAAAGAGATTTATGAATGTACCAAGATTTAAATGACATTTTTGAATGGTTTTGCAAAGTGTGTGGCAACAATACCTGCTAGCATATCATGCTTACTTCAATAATAAGAACTATTAATTCATATTCAGTTAAAATAAGTCTATTATAATAACAAGAAGAACCTTTTAATAATTAATGTTACTTTTAAATGAAGATAGTAAATGAAGATATTTAATGTTTTAAAGTATGTAGCTTTCTTACTACGTACATTACATATACTTTTCACAAAAAATTTAGTTCCCCTCTGGAAAGGCCACCTGTCTTATAAGGCTACTTTCCTAGTGCAGAAGGGGTGGCCATATAAGAGGAAACCACTGTACCACAAGCATTTTTAGTATTTTTTAGGAGATTTTTGCTGGATTATATTGGTGGCAGTCCTGATATTTGTTGATCTTAACACTTTGGAGAGGATGGATCCAGGTTTCCTCTAGTCAGCATGAATTTCCACAGAATGAAAAATGTCCTTTTTGGTGTCTGCATTAGATTGTGGCAATGTCAGGACAACTCTACTGAGTCCTCATTCATGCGATCACATCTAATGTTGCCATAAATACATTAGCCTGTGACCTAAATGTGGAACAAAAACGGAAAAAAAAAATTCACTTCTAAATTTGCATATGATAGACATTTCAATGAGTGACAGAAGGGACAGAAAACACCTAAACTTTTTAGAAAACAAACCCTCATATTTTGGAGGTTTATTTGTATGTCATTATTTGGCATCTCTTATTACATGTTTTTTATCACTACTAAAAAACTATTGAAGGATCTCCACAGAACTGTACAGACACAGTCATCCTAAAGTCTAATTAGTCCTAAATGAAACTGATGCCTCTGGAGATCCATTATGACCATTCTGTCACTCATTTTGATAACCTTATTATTACTCTTAAACAGATACAGTGGTCCCCCTCTTAATGGTCACCCCTTCTGCACCAGGAAAGTGGCCTTATAAGACAGGTGGCCTTTCCAGAGGGGGGACTGTATTTGTGAGAAATATATATCTGTATCCCCCTGTAAGTGTGAGGTTTGATAAAAAATAAAACTTGGTGTCAAAACTGGAGTGTCAAATGAAAAATGTAGGGGTCAAAAATGTACTGACAAATATTCTTCTGACCTGTACTTTTTCAGCTAGAAATAGGATGTTGCAACTTTTACAACACTCTCTCTCTCTCTCTCTCTCTCTCTCTCTCTCTCTCTCTCTCTCTCTCTCTCTCTCTAATAATAATAATACAAATTAATGAACATGCACAATTAACAAATGAATTGTTCATTCAAAAGAATTTTATTAGTTCATTTTCCTTTTTTTTAAAATCGTACTTTTTTAAGCTTCTTATAATCTTGTAGCAATGTAATAGACCAACACATTACATATAAGCCAATACAAAAACCCAAATAGAGGCCTCAAGTGGCCGAGTTGTCTAAATCACTTTCTATTTCGGATCACTGCCATCTCACCTCTGTCTGTTTGGGTTAGAGTCTAACATTCGTCAAATGTTGATGTGAGAAAGCTTGCCAGTAGCTTCTCCTGGATCAGTGGTTCTTTCCAGGGATATCCCAGTTTCTTCCTCCAACATTAATACTGGCTGCCATGTATAGCCTATCGTGTGCTGAAAAAGGTGTTAATCCCCACAACAACAAAAACCCAAATAAATCTTTTTAACCAAATGGCAGTTAATTTACTGCCTGTCAAAATCTGTACTGTCATCAGTGTCATTGTACTTCATCCTAAAACACATTTATCCAAAAATCAAAATGCTAATTTTTCTTCATTTTAAAAAGTTACACTTGAACTTGTAAATCTTTATTTTATTGCAGCAAAGTTAAAAGCCAACAAAATTTGCAATGTGCCCCTGACTTTGTAATTCAAATAAGACATTTATCTCTGCAAGCTTTATACGTCTTACTGATTTCTTTTTTAAAATTCTTCAACCATGTCATGAAAGAATTATTCACTTTTTTAGTCTTTGCAATCATGCCGGTAGTCCTAAAGGATATACCATATTCCAATCAAGGGAATTAATTTCTCAATTTTTTTATTAAAGTTAGATCCACAGTCATTCTTTTACGTTCTGCTTCTTTAACTGTCTTGGCTAGTGATTCTTAGTGCACATCATTTTAATATAGCAATCACATACTTAAACATCTGGACGACATCTTGCTGAGCTCGATGGAAATCACATGAGAGCTTGTGAGATTAGGGGAAGCTACTCCATCATAACAATGCCTATGCTCAAAGAATATGCATGTCATCCCTCATCTGAAGCATTGGATATTAAATAAAGTTCCAAGTGCGTTAAAAAAATCAATTTTGTATAAATCTTTTTATTTTTTATTTCATTATATCGTCTAACATGTTTTTGATAAGTTTACTTGAATCGTAGATGAAGTTCATGTTGGCACGTGCTGTGTATGATGACGAAAATTCATTGTTCAGAAGTATTGGGAAATTGCATGCTTCCTCGTGTGAGTGCAGTTCAGGCTACGCATTAGCCTTCCCATATATGCTTTGAGTTTTTGTGATTCATACACAGTCACATACCAACTGTCCTGTTCGAGAGTCAACAGTAACATACAAACTGTCTTGTTCGAGTCAACAGTCACATACAAACTGTCTTGTTTCGAGAGTCAACAGTCATGGACAGACTGTCGTAGTTGAGTCGAGTCATACAACTTTTAATTTGTTGTGCCAGAAAAAGAAGAATTCGTTATTATATCTACGTAAAATAACACAATCCGTGTTAGAGGAACTATTCACTTCTTTATAACTTTCCTTGAGAGCAACATTGCATATTTGGACGTTTTCTTGCTAATTTTGGAACCGGACAACACATACATTGTTTTTGTGAAAAATTCTGGAAATTGCGGACAACCACCATTTTGGACCGGAACATCATATTTTAGTCTTGTGTTTAGAACTTTTTACAGGACTTATTTTATTAATTTTGAACAAAATTTGGACCATTTCTCTAAAACCGTAAGTCTTGTTTAAATAATTTACATTATTTTATGTGATCTAGTAAATAAGTTATATCATTATTAAAATTCATAAAGCTTGTTGTGTGCACTTTTTCTTTTTATGTTACACAGAACAAGCCGTTTCGTAACACTTAGTATATGTGTTTTTGAATTGAAGTAAATGCAGTTTATTTTGGCTGTATGGCTTAAAAATCACATATGAAGGTATGCATTGCAGTTAATTTTCACTGATAGAAGTAACAAGATTAGAACCTTGTAAATGCAAGTTGGTAAAAATGCTTAATAAACATCAAGTAACATGGTAGGTGCCTCAGATGCCTGCTAGATATAAATCTTTAGTTTTAGAGCTTGGTATTTCGTGTTTGATATAGACTTGTTTATAAGGTTAATTTTTTTTCATTCATATAAGTGGCTCTGGCCCTTTACAGTCAAAGACTGGAAGCCTTGTAGCGGCATCCAGAGTTACACAGTTAACTTCAGACTACAAAAACACATTATGTTAGTAAATAATCCCTAAAACATTAAGCAGTTTCAAGTGTGTCTCATTCTCACAGTTTTCAACAAACAAAAATTAACAACAAATGCAAATGATACCAAATCTTCTTGCCAACCTTTTCAACAATTGAGAATATCCACTGGCCATTCCTTATTTCATACTATCACATTTAATTGCTTCTCAAGACCGACTGACAGCTGGCACTTAGTTGCAGTCATGTTCGAATAACATCTTATTCAACATCTACCAACATGATCCAGTGACTGTTGCAGATAGTGGCCCAAGTTCTTAAATCAGTAAAAAATTAGAAACATACTTTATAAAAATTTGTCACCAGCAAATTTCACCAATCAGTAAAAAAAAATATTGCCATATTCAAATTTCTTCTACAGTTGGCAACAAATGCAAAGCCTAACGGAGGCCCTGCTGATATCCAGTATGACTGTCATCACAGCTCTCTTAAAAATAATGTTTTTTCTACTCCTCCTGAATGGGTGGTCATATTGACACTAGATTTCACAAAAAGCATTCTTATGATTAGTTGGTCCTCAGAGAAAATAGTGGTGAGCTGACATCCAAGTTTAGCTGCCATGAAGGCCAATTTTAAAATCTTGTTGCCACTACTTCTGAATGAATGGACTCGTGATGTCCAGTTGGTTTTAATTGAAAATGGTACTGATATTACATCCAGTGTGGCTACCATATTATCCAGTTTGATAATATTATTGTTTAAGAATATTAGAGATAGTTTTACAACTCAACATTTGAAAAGAAGAAATGGTCTTATCATTGATTCATGGATTATAATTTGGGACAGTGGAGCAGCAGTCTCCTCAGGAGACCTTTACTTATTGCTGTAAATATCAATGACATTTGATTCTCCAATATATTTAGTTTTAGTGCAAGTTTGGCTTTTATAAATCCACATTTTTAGAAAAAGCATTATGTATTTCAACTTTGAAAATTCTTGGTATAATTTTTCTTGACTGCAAATGTCACCAAATGTTCACCACATCAGACATACTTTTGTTTCACATTAAATATTTAGTTAGGTGTCAGATGAAATGTTTTTCCAGTTTTGGCCCTAATTTAGGGGTCAAATTGTTGTAGTATCAGCAGTCAATTGTTTTTTTGTTTGGTGTGGATAAAATATACGTTAGGATAAGCATCTTTCTTTGTACCAGTTTGACAAAGAGCATTCTTATGGATGATGAAGCATCCGAGGTATAAGTCACATGGTTACTGGTGACTTTATCATTAGATTAGATTTTTTTTAAAGGTTTTGGTCAAAATAAAGTTAAACAACATGAAATATGCATAGCAAAGGGTCATTCAGAGGGCATGTGTACAGTCATAGGCAGAAATTTTTCAATAATCTGATGTCTAGGAATATACATTGCATGGGGAGAATTACATCAGTTTAATAGCATTTTTTAAAAATATATTTGTTCTAATGCATTTGCAAGTACAACAGAAAAGTCCATCTTTGTCTAAAGTTTGTATTTTATAATATTTGCTATTCCAATTTGCAGATGTGACACAATATTTGAGCAGTTTCTTAGAGGCGGAAGTCACAGATTATGAGCCAAGTGATGCAGAGACACTCAGTTCTCATTCCTCAGACTATAATAGTCCCTCTTCACAGGATGACATGCCATGTCAGGGCAGAAGTTACCATGGTAGTAACTTATTCGGTAGTAGTAGCAAAAGTGAATCATACTCAGGAAGTAATATGTTTGAAGAGGAGGAGGAAGAAGAGGAAGGGGTGAATGATTACATTGTAAGATATGATATGATTGAATCAAGGACCAGACATCAGTTGGAACAAAGTACTGAAACCATCAATGAAAGGACTCCTGAATGGCCTGATACCAACAGAAGCAACAATGCATGGTCCAGAACCAATAGTGCAAAGACTGCACAGGTGAATAACACAGGAAGGTCATTAAAAAATGTTGCAAGGAGAACTGATGCACCTGGGTTGGATGTTAGGCACAATCCAGTAGCTCACCTAGGAGATACAAGCCAGTTTTCTGTAAGTTGTATTTATAAGGTATACAGTGTTCCAAGTAATAATTTTCCATGCAGGGCTTGCAGCAACAGAGACACTTTATTAACCAATGGTCCATATTACAATTATTTAATGTTTATAATGATATCCTAAACGTTTTAAAATTTTGTTTGTAAACCTGATGAAATGCTTTAGATTTTATTGAAAGCAAAATAAACATGTTATTATGCAGAACCAAGCTGGTATAATAATAATTTGAATGTATGAGTAGGATAAATTCTTTGGGTTTACAGTACAAAGTTGTAAAGGAAGTATTTTGACATTATAGTCTTAAACTGATTAACAGAAAAGAGCAAAAGACAACAAGTTTTGTAAAATTCAACAAATGATTTATTTCCCTACAACAAAAGTGAAATTAAAAAAGAACTTACATAAATTGCAGATTTTATCTTAAACAGTCCTTAAAGATTAA
The DNA here is from genome assembly GCA_016746295.1 of Potamilus streckersoni. Taxonomy (NCBI): domain Eukaryota; kingdom Metazoa; phylum Mollusca; class Bivalvia; order Unionida; family Unionidae; genus Potamilus; species Potamilus streckersoni. The sequence goes on from JAEAOA010000511.1 coordinate 26,208, forward strand.
TCACAAGTCCAAATATATGAAGTTTTACCTTAATTCCAGTGTTAATCCAAATAAGTTCAGGTATTGACTGTGTTGATGTACCTGCAGTCTTGAATATAATAATGTGCCAATGGTCTGAAGTCTGATGATGTACAAACAATCTTTTGATGTATCATAATTAAATAATTCCAAAATTGTTTTGAAATCACTATAATTCCAAACTAATGTTTTTATCCAAATTGATTATATATGAGCACCCAAATAAAATACCAAACATAACAATAAAAATGATTTTGATAAAGATGGTAAATATGTTGGAGAGCTGATGCTATATTTTTGAAGGACACTCTACTACGATCTCTTCCATGTTATGAAAGAGACTGAAAGGCTGTGTTTTTGTAGCCAACAATAAAGAATATTAATATTCAAATATCAAAACTACCATTGGCAATCTGAGAATTTGAAATGTCACAGTTGAAAATTAATTTTGCTTGCTGTAACTTTCCCCTCATTGAATTCATATCTGTGACATATATTGCTATATTGTAACCATAATTTTGCCTTTTACCTTGTTAGAAGTCATTTTAATGGTGCAAAAATTTGACACTGCTTTCAGTGCAATTAATAACAATAAGTCAGGGACAAAGGTGGACTAAATATATGGGCAAAGTTACCTCTTTGAGCAGAGGTACATTGACAAAAATAGGGAGAAGTGACAGCAGTAAGTTAAAAATACTTACTTTAAACTAATCTTTTTGCTTATTTTTCTGACAGATTTTTACAATGATAATGAAATATTATTTGAAGTTATAAAAGAATATTATACTGTTCTAATTTTGCTTTACCTCTGTTTTTGTGCAAAATATGACAGAATTGAAAAAGGTTACAGCCAAAAATCTGCAGAAGTCAGTTTTCATCTGTCTATATGACCAGTTATTAGATACAATCCTTAAGGAATGGACCTGTAAATGCCCACTGAGCACTAATTTACTTTAGATTGGGCATGATTAGTTTGCATCTATTTAGATTGGGCAACAAATATTCAATTAATCACTTTTTTTTAAGGATCATTTGTGAATTTTCTGCAGAAATTCCATACATTGCAATACACCTTATATATCTGAGTATAAAGCGAGTCCAACTGCAATCTGCACAGACACAGATCTGTTTTTGCAAAATGCGGGTCTGTGGAGTAATCATTAGAACAATCTGTTATAAAGGGACATCTAAAAATAAATTGCAACAAAAATTGTGAGGAGTTTTTTAATATTCTGTTCAGTTTCTTTATTCTTATGGCATGTCATCTTCATATTTCTCATTTTCATTTTCACAGCATGGGTAATAATTACACATTGTGCAGACATTCAAGCATTTGTGCAACTTGGGGGAAAACACAATTTACTATACATACATACATACATACATACATACATACATACATACATACATACATACATACATACATACATACATACATACATACATACATACATACATACATACATACATACATACATACATACATACATACATACATACATACATACATACATACATACATACATACATACATACATACATACATACATACATACATACATACATACATACATACATACATACATACATACATACATACATACATACATACATACATACATACATACATACATACATACATACATACATACATACATACATACATACATACATACATACATACATACATACATACATACATACATACATACATACATACATACATACATACATACATACATAGTAATGAAAGAGTTAAACATAAATTATCAAGACATGATGGAGACGTGAATTTTACAAACCTAGGCTGAAATTCAACATAGTGATCACTCTGATATATCTTCAAGTCCGTCATCTATCTATTTGTGCATCCATGCCCTAGATTATGGTCAGAGTTAAAGGTTTTTAGATTAAGTATAGCAGTATTGTTTTCTACTAAACTTAGTAGTTAAATAAAGGGGAGTCTTGATAGGAGTTGGTCTTTGTTTTTTTCTAATATTTTTGTCTATCTGTGTTACAGTTGTTTAGATCTTACGATTTAGAAAAAGTAATGATGTTGTTGTTGTTATAGGGTTTAACGCCATTTTTTTCAGTAATGTAAAAAGTAATGATAAAGAACATATGTATAAATAAATATATTACTGATGTGTGTGATAGTCTGAGTCCACAAAATTTATCCATGGCAGATATACATGCAACTTTCATGCAGGATAAAAATGTTCAACAAAATCAATTGGCATACAGAGATAACCCAGAAATATTCCACATGATTGTTTTCATAATGGACTCTGAATAATATGTTTATGTGTTTGATGTACATTCAGGTCTCTTCTAAACAGATGAGGTTTATTGTTTATCTTGGTAAAGAGACAAGGATGTCCAATTCATTATCCATGAAGTTGAAGGAATCTATGTATCATTGTTTTGTTTTCATTTTTTAATAGTGGGCATATTCATTAAAAGGCTAATAGATTAGCAAGACAGTCCTTGTCTTTAGGGTAGATTAGACAAAGTCCTTGTCTTCGGGACAGATTTCATGGACAGTCCTTGTCTTCAGAACAGATTACATGGACAGTCCTTGTCTTCAGGACAGATTACACAGACAGTCCTTGTCTTCAGAACAGATTACACGGACAGTCCTTGTCTTCAGGACAGATTACACACAGTCCTGGTCTTCAGGGCAGATTACTCTGACAGTCCTTGTCATTAGAACAGATTAGCCAGACAGTCATTGTCTTCAGGACAGATTACAGAGACAATCTTTTTACTCATGAGCTAAATCATCTAAGATGCTAAACTTATAATTAGACATGTGATATTGCTATTGAGATGGGATTAATGGAACTAAGATTAGAATTTTAAAAGTTGGAAATATTTATACTAATTAGTCTTGGGCTAAGAGTTGGTTATTGAGTCATATGATTTCTGATAATTGTTTAGAAGAATTTGTAACTAAAAATATAGATTTTAGATGAAACTGACTTTATCTGATTCACATCTATTTGAAACATACAATGAAAAGAACAGGTCTGGTAAAATACATGAAATCTAAATAATTTACAGTTTGTGCATAGTGAATGAAGCATACATTAGGTCACTATAATAGGGACATAAAAAGATATGCATGCACTGAAAAAATATTTTGGTTTCAAAGTGAGTCTTACAAATGTGTTTTTTCTGCTAATGTTGTTATATTATCTAGGTGCAATATTCAGTATCTGGAGGCCAGCCGGCAGTGGACACAAGAACATTTACCATTGATGCAAATGATGCAAGCATCATAAGGACTGACACATTTAATAATAGCACTGATCATCTTTCCTCAAATCATCAGGTTGGTCTACCCACGGACACATGGATATATATATATCATCCATAAGAACTGTCCTTATTCTTTTCTTTTATTTGTTTAAGTTATTAGAAAAATTTTCAGCTTGATAAAGCTTTGAATCAAACTAACAGTATATCAGAGCAGTCATGATACCCCAACTTAAAAATAAGATTCATAGTTTGGAAAATCACAGTCAATACAGACATGGATCTAAATAATATAGAGTCAGTGCGACGTTAATGAAGCATAAAAACTGCACTGTAATAGAGATATACAAAATTTTGCATGCACTCAAATAATTTTTAGTTCCAGGAATTTCTTAAATTTCTTATAAACAAATTTTACTGTACATATTTTATATATATATATATATATATATATATATATATATATATATATATATATATATATATATATATATATATATATATATATATATATGACATTTATTTATCTAGGTGGAATATTCAGTATCTGAAATCTTGCCTGCAGTGAATACCAGAACATCTCCCTTTGAAGCAAGAGATGCAAGCTTTATTGGGACTGACACATTTAATAATTGCACAGATAATATTTCCTCAAGTAAGCGAGATGGTATACCCACTAGCACACAGATATATATACAAAAAAAAGTCATTCAAACTCCAGAGAAAGCAGGTCCGTCTATAACACTTACAGAAAGACTCTTGGAGGAGTTCAACAAATCCATGGTGGAGAATGAGAACATGAATGACGAGGGCAGCTTTAATGTTAGTCAGTTCAGTCAATCAAAGTCACCTGTCAAGTTTGATCAACATAGGAACATAGAGGACTGGCTTAGCAAAGTTGACTCCCCATGTATCAACCACCTAGTACACAAATTTAAAGATGAGAAAGAGATGCAGCTAAATAGATGCAAACTCGTCATGCAGAAAGCTGTGAAGTGCACACCTCCAGTAAGAAAAGATCCCAGGAAGTCCTCATTTGAGTGGAAAGAACCTCCCACCTTCAGCAAGGGAACTATGCAGATGACAGAACAAGAAGCAGCAGGAAGACAGAGTGGACAACATGATACAGACGAATTAGGTCAAGTTGAAGAACTAGGCCAAGTCGCTAAAATGTCAGGTTTAGAACATGGTATTAAAAGAGTAGAAGAGATAACCAGCAATACTCAGAATGCCTCGCTATGCACAAATGAAGAAAATTATTGTTCTTCACAAATGGCTATTCCTCATATAGTGGACTTAAAAGGTTTAGAAGTTCTTAATGAAAAAGATTTTAAATGTTCACATCAAAATACTTTACTTCAAAAGAAGAATATGAACAAAAGATATGTTGATTTAGCCAATAAAACAAACTATGATTCCGGCTATCCTGATTCCATAAATCAAGACAGAACATATGAGACACTTACAGGAAGACATAAACAAACTAATTTTGGAAGTAATTCCTTCTCCAAGTTGCAAGCGGTTTCATTAAAATTGGATCCTAATATGAATACTACATTTGACATTAAGACTCCAGAAAGCAAATCACAGGGACAATTGACAAATCATATTCCTGGTTCAAGTAAGGATCGAAACTCTGAAAAAAATAATAACTCCAAAGCCTCTTGTGCATCTTTGAGGAAGCCAAAAGCAGGAGTTATAGGAAAACAACCTCCTCCTATTAAAGCGGCGTTATTCAGAAAAATTCGGACATCAGAACTTGTCAAAATGCTAAAGTCACCAAAATCTCAGATAGCTAAATTCCTTTCCCCAAAACTTGTTTGTGATGATGAGACTTTAGATTCAGATTTAGAGATGGAGTTATACACATTAGATAAATGTGAGTATGATTACCAGAAAGGTTTAGCAGTGGAAAATGTATACAATGCAAACATTCTGCAGGGCATGTATAGTGGAAAGGATAGAATATACATTGATGAACAACTGCCTGCCAATAAATGTAACCAGTATACAGTACAACATTTAATGAAAGACCACTCCATTGCACATGCAACAAATTTGGAGGGAAGAAAGCAAGGGTCTTTTATTTTGCAACCAAATCCTCTTAGAAGGAATATTACTGCAGGATCTCATGCATTTGAGAAAACTAAAACTGTGCCAAGCACATCAAAGATGATCTTGGCAGCTAGATTTGAAGCCAATGAGCAAAGAAGTACAGAACATGGAGGACAGAGAACTGTTTCACTTGGGTCACCAATACTTCACAAGAAGATTGCCTTTAATGAGGAAAATCCAAATAACTACTCTCCATCAAGAAGCTTCAGAACTTTACAAAATCTGCAGACAAGGTCATCAGACAAAGATAAAGGATTTGATTCAGTCACTGACACAATAAATGAAGCCAATTCTATGGAACTGGACAGAAAAACTCATAAAATCATGCAGGTAAAAGTATTGGAACCTCAGCAGCAAAAGGTACCAAATTTGCCCTTGATTATGGAGTCAGAAAAAACTTTTTACCCTATGCATTTTGTGCAAGGTGAAAAACCATATGATGTTGATATTAGTAAGGCCAATGTTCATCATGCTTGCAGTCTTGAAACTCCAGAATTTGCATCAGGAACCAGGTCTGAAGATCATTGCAAAGTAGTACGTGGCATAGGTCAGTCACGTAAGTTAAGGCCTGACAGTTCTCCTATCAAACCTGGTAAATCATGGCTTTTGAAAACACAAGATCTACATAATGAGGAGAGGACCCCAGGCAAACCAAGGCCTAAGACATCAGTGTTTTTCAAGGATTGGACAAAGGATGCTGTCAGGTCAGAGCAGCATGATGCGGCTCAGAATCTGTCTGTAATGTCCACGCCAGTAAAAGGGCAAATATCAATTTCTTCAAACTGTGTCAGCCCTAAGAGCATGGAGACATCATACAAGTCTCAGAAAGGTCCAGAATCTGGACAGAAATATTCATGCTCTTCAAACAAAGGAATTGCAGTGTCTCCTCAAGTAAAACACACAGTTAAAAGCACACATTTCATTGAAATTTCATCGAAGGATGCAGTTAAAGGAGAGTTTAGGAGTGCACAAAAGCAAAAGCCATGGGAGTCAAGAATGACTGTCATGTCTCCAGAAAAAAATTTGGATGTGTATAGTTTCTCAAAGCATGTTGAATCCCCAGCAACTTCACTATCAAAATTACGACTTCAAACTTCTGATGACATTCAGAAATATCCTGTGATGGGATCAAACTCTGTTCAGAGTACATTACACATCACACATATGACAAGTCAGCCAACAGAATCGGAGAAAGGAAAAGATCAGAATCAAAAGTTAAGTGGTAAAAGTAGGAAAAACTTGTTCAGAGTGCCAAATGCAGTTCAGCTTGGTCAAAGACCAGTTAACATGAAAGTAGCTCATCCTTCTAATCAGATATTTCATCCAATCTCAAGGTCAAGGCACAGTCCTGAGCAACAATACCAGCTGTTTAAGCCAAGAGGTCACAGTTTTAACTATGCACAGAGCACCCCAGTTCATCCAGGTATACAGTTTAACTTAGATGAAACACTGTCTACTATTTATGGTGCTGAAGAAAATAGACAGACTGAAGAAATGGAAGAGGAACATATTGAATTATTAACACAATGATTTACTGATATTGGAAATGAGAGATTGAAAATTTCATGATTTTGTGTGACATATTTCAACATTAAAGTAAAAGTGAGCTAGTAATGTCAAGTGTTCATTGGATAAATTTAGCAACTGCATATTTAATTTATTTTGGGTTAAAAAAAGAAGAAAAAAAAAAAGAATATCTTGAATATAAAAGATTAAAGCTTTAAAATGGATCTACTGTGTATAAAATAAAGTCAAGTAATTTGTCAGGGATGTTCCATTAAAACATACATGGGACACAGAAGGCATTTCTGATGTGGGGTTCTCACCCGTAGATGCAATTTAGAATTTTCTTATCATTTTAATATGAACTCTGAAATCAAAATACCTTGGTATATATATATATATATATATATATATATATATATATATATATATATATATATATATATATATATATATATATATATATATATATATATATATATATATATATATATATGAACTGCCTTCCCTGATTACCATGTATGTTTAAATGGAACAGCCTTCAGTTTGCATTGATGGATTACAATGGTGATATTCAAGCAATGTAGAAAATTGAAAATAGTATCATTTTATTATCTGAATAATTAGATGCATTAGAGTGGTATTTAAACAATGTTAAAAAAATTTAAGGTAATAATATTTGACCCACATCTCAAAAGATGGTTATATAGTTATATGGTTATATAGTTATATGGTTATATAGTTATATAGTAGATTAAATATCTGTCCATCAGTTCGTCTTTCAAGTATATAGTCATGTTAGCACAACTGCCATGAAACTTTGTAAACATTATCCTCATGACCAAAGATGGCCAGGTGGACAAATCACTTTGATCCAGCAATTTTTCATTTTGCTTAGTATTTTTATGTTATTGCATTTGTATGGGAAAATATGAACGAGTTTTTCGGATGGAAATACTACATGACATTGGAAGTGCAGTATATCCATCCGACAAAACAAGTTCATATTTTCCCATACAAATGCAGTAACCTTTTTATTATATGCTCATTTTCTTATTCTACCTAAGGCTTAATTATGTAAACAAAAATGCACTACAAACTAAATACACAAGCTAATATTCATCATTACACAACAATATTATTAATGTGCACATAACTCCACTCAGATAAATTTGAACTTAGTCGCACGCTAAACATAACTTTCGAAAAAAAATGGCATTTTGGTCTACTTAAAATTGAATTTTGGAGTGATATGTGAATGAATGCACATTGCAACAACTTTTCCATTTGATCTTGAATGAATAGATTTCAATATTTTTGTCAATTCTGCAAAATGTCATGATTATGGACTGGAAATATCTGGGACAATTCTTCATGAAATACAGTTGATTGAAGCAGCGAGGGAGAGGTGTGCTGACATCTGCATAATATAGGAAAAATATAAAATATTTCTATTGCAATTATCAATAAGATGCTATGGATTATAAATGTTTATTTCATTATGTGTAAAGTACAGAGGATGTAACAGCACTTGGAATATAGTTGAAATTACAGTACAATTTTGAAATGTGTAATCAAGCTTGAGAACCAATGACATGGCTTATGTAATTCAGATTTGCAGAAATAAGAAAGTACATTGAGGAAATTCGGGAAGTTTAACTGTAAGTATATTCTTTGCCATTCTTATTACCACTAAAAAGATAGTTTATGCATTGTAAGGACCCTGTTGGTATGTGGCAGTCCATATGCTTTAGTTCATTCAGAAACAAATTTAATCAAAACATAAAGCATCTGCTATGAAAGTGTACATGATTTGTTTACACAGTGGTTCCTAATACACTATTTGGTACACATGAGTACAATATGAAGTTGCATGCGAGTGCAATATCATAGAATATTGCATGATTTTGACAATGTAAAGTTAATGGAGAAAATGAGCATATAATACAATCTTGTTATTACAAGACTATTCCTTCAGTTTTTGTATGATTGCCGTAAAAATTGGTACATATTATGATCATCACCTGAACATGCACATATAGACAAATTACATTGGTCTCATAATTTTTGTTAGAGTTATTGCCCTTTTCATCTTGTAGCTTAATTTGGTGAATGACAGACTGGTGGCGCTCACCAGTTATTATGTACTTTTGAGAGAGTGGTGTATGTAAGGTGAAGTTGTTTGCATTTTAAACATGCACAGTGCAGAGAATGTTGGCATACCTATATACTACTTTCATGTAATGTGGATGAAATTTCTTTGGATATTGTACTTTTGGAAATTTTAAATGATCTTGGGACACTGCTAACTAAAATGACTGCTCCCTTGTGCTCCAAAAATCAACCTAAATTTGTCTAAAGTACACTATTCTTGGCAGCTATTAAAATATGGAAAATGAATTTTGCCAAACTAGATAATACCAGCTTCTAAAAGTGCAATGACTGAATTACCAAATACATAAAATGTAAAAAAAAGTTATCGGCTCTTTTTTTTACAATTTACCTCTGAAGTTCGAGAAGTGAAAATGAGCAAGTAGAGCTAGCACGTTCTTGAAAGGTGCACATCTGGAGTAAGGCTAAGCTGTATATTTTCTAACCCATATTACACCCATCAATCATACATCAAAATAAAGGGAATTAAAGGTTCTTTGAACAACACCTAAGATATACAAAGTCTCTTTTAAATAACCAGTATAAATAGTGAGGCAACCCGGGGAAACACTTTTTCTTTAAAATTTTAACCCTATGCTAAATATGAAACTGTAGAGCGCCACCTCTCATCTCTCTGTCCTGTCCTCTGTCTTGTTATTGCAACTAGTCCAACAGTTTTTGATGCATTGCCATGAATCTTTGTAAATACTTTTGTTATGAACCGAAGATGTCCAATGTTGACAGGTCACTTTCCTAATGTAAGTTTGGTCATTTAGCTTGGTATTTCATGTCACAATCTTTTTTAAGTACTAGACTAATTCTTTAGTTCTTAATCGATTGGAATGATACTCATATCATCTTGCTTTTCCTATTCTGTTAGAGTTATTTCCCATGTCATGTAGGTTAATGCAGTCAGTGACACATTCTTGTTAATTCTACTCATGCAATTTCAGATAGATTGACATGAAACTTGGTGAATATTGTGGTCATCTTCTGAGGATGCACATAGTAACAAATCTATTCACTCCTACAAGATTTAGTGTACCGAGCCATAAGAACAAATTAGTTAATGCTAACATCCATCCATTGATTAACAGTGACTTTTGTCACACTTGAGGTAATGCCTTTGATCAGATTTGGATCGAACATGGAATATGTTTATATCGTCAAGATCTCAGACAAGTTAATGAATGATACTGAAGCATCTAACTGAGGTGATTTTGCTTCTGATCTGACAAGATCTCACATACATTGGATAATAAGAATGATCCACATATAATAATAAAATGCATTGAAGTTAGAAAAAGTGGTCAAATCATTTGCAACATTTTTATCTCCCCTTGCCATAAAGACCAAGTGAGTTTATAGTATGGTCCAGTTATCTTCAGAAGTCGTCAGTCATCTGTTGTCAACAATTGCTTTCTAACACTTTTTAGTCCATATTTTAATAAAATGTTTTCAATAAAATTTTTATAATGGGTTTGTGTCATCAAAGTTTTCAGAATTTTCCATAATGAGTGAGATCCATGCATATTATAGAGGCGATCATTAAACTGATTGGTTAATATTGTTACCAGTCTTGAGGCCAGAATTTTTATTTAAATCAAATTTGTGATATGTGTATTCAATCATTATGATATGCGAGATTGATAATGAGCTAGATTCATGCATATTAGTGAGGTACTCTTACATCTGATTGGCTGAACTTGTTAACACAATCCGATTTTATTTAAACTTGGAATATATGTTTCACTCATCAAGATCTTGGACAATTTTAGATAATGAATGAGGTCCATACATGTTAAAGAGTTGGTCTAGCACCTAATTGGCTGAAATTGTTATCACACGGGAAGTCCTATTTCTGATTTGATCAAAATTGACAACATTTTTTATATTATCAAGATCTCGGAGAGTACAGAAAGAGAATAGAACCCACACATTATTAAAGTGATCTTGCATCTGACTGACTGAGTGTGTTCTTCAATGCCTATTATGTGTTGCATATATGTATGGTCCAGTAATTTGTTCTATTCTGACCAATTCATCTAAAATATATCTTCTCAGTTATTTTAAGTTGATGTTTCAACTGGATAATATTATTTAAGATGAAATTTAATTACTCTGGATGTGGTTTTTTAATTTTAATTTACCAAATGTATATAAACTATTTTCCTATCTTCGCTATTGTATTTGTTGGTCTTTATTGTTCAGAAAACCAATCATTATGCACTGTTCTGTTAAATCAAGTCATTATGATATTTGTTTTTATCCTGATCCAAATTAACCAAATCAACTCAAAAAGATTTAGCTTTTGTAAATCATAAAAGTAAATGTTCTATTTTTTTCAGTTAATTTGCACAAAGATCACTCAGATAAGTTAAATATAATTACAAGATTTAAATTTCATGCCATGATCAATTTTCCACTCTCCTTCCCTGACAATTTAAGAAAGTTAGTGCCATTTCTTCTGGTTTAAGGTTTACATATCTACTGTATTGATTTTCTGAATGTTGAAGTATTTAGGTCCTTTTTAACATTTCAGAATGATATGTATCTTATACCTCATTTTAAGGCAATAAGGCAATCACCATGATGCAGTATGTGTGTGTGTGTGTGTGTATGTATATATATATATATATATATATATATATATATATATATATATATATATATATATATATATATATATATGGCATTCATGGACAGCATTATAATGAGGGAGTACTTTATGTGTGAGTGTACACATATTAGATACATGTACATTATAAAATGTCAGTATATACATGTATTTAATTGGTGAAGTCCTGTGCAATTGTATATTCTCTTGTTTTGATTACATGTTTGTAGCTTGTCTTACATAAATGTATCAGTGACCCTGATTGCTATTTATATTATTGTTTTTAATAGTCCATAACAGAATCTCAGTAGACCTTTTTTTATTTTTTTTTTTGATATATGCATCCATTTTAATGATTACTTATTTTGACTTGACATTGAGCAACAAACCAAACTTTTTTTTCTTGAAATTAAGAGAAAGAAATTATGAAAAAGATTTAAGTATATAGAGGCTAAGGAATAAAGTTGATTAAAAGTCAGATCAAGAATGGAGAAAAGAATAATACTGCCATAATTCTGTTGCACTAGATAAGCATACACATCAGTAATTTTCAGGGTAGAATTTTAAAAATTATTATGCCAACCTTGCCGATATTTTGTTTGTCCTATAAGTTAAGTTCATGTGAGTTAAGGTATAACATTCTTAAATTTCTAGGCATTAAATATGTATGCTATGTTTATATTCTTTTATTTTACTAGCTCTTAAGGTCGAGCTGAGATGAGACATATACACTGCTTTTTCAATGGCTTTGTTGTTGGAACATTTGTATGTCATTTTCATTCAGCATCAGCTCTTCAGAACTTAGAATTATTCAAATTGATGTGTGCATTTATTTTAATAAGCACTAATCATCTTTGGCAAAAGCTGGTCACAGCAACTTATATTTCACATTTTAGTGATTATAGCATATCTAAATGTTGCTTCATTTGTCTGTGTCTTGCACATTTTTTTAAAAAGGTATGTGACACTTTGTACATTTTATGGTCATCATTGAAAAAAAGATGTGGGATATTCTTTCATTTTGTTCCTGCAGTTTTGTATGAGTTATCATCCATTTTGACTTACAGCTAGATGCAATATTAGTTACATATTAGTTTACCAAGTAATATGAAATGTTATGATGTGACTTGGATTTGATACACCCAGACTTAGGTTACATCTGATGTAGAATGATCATAACTAATGTGTAATAAATTTATTTTCTTATAATCCAAAACAAAGTTCTTCCTCCATCAAGCATGCCATCTGCCATGTTTAGCCTATCGTGTGCTGAAAAGGTGATAAACCGAACAAGATACAGAAATTGTAAACCTAACATTATTTGGCCCAAATTGCATAATTAGAATGAGTGGTAAATCTCTTACCTGCCATTATTGTCTCTGCAGACATTTGTTAAGTTGTTACATCAATTGGATAAAAATGTCTGGAATAATTAATGACCAATCAGCAATAAGATATGGTGTTCTTTAGGAGAATTATTTTGTTTTATAACTAACAACATTGTAAATCATTCTTTATGTATAATAAGCTTGATTTTATACATTAGGATCATAAATTAGATAAATCATAAATCATAAAATTTTCATTTTAACTTTAGAAGGCATGGTTGTCCATCCATCATTTTGTTTTACCTAGTTGTGAGTTGCCAGTCATCATTTGACTTACATTCAGTTTGTAAATCACCTGACCTTGTTAGAACCTTATTGGAGTTCTTATGCTCTGTTAGAATAATTACTTTTTATTAATATTGGATTTTATATCTTGATAATTGAACTAGCAATTTCCTGGAATTTTGTTTATGAGGTAATAATATAGGATACTATCATGTGACCACAGCTGGTCTCACAGTTTTCAATAAATAGCTATGAAACGTGGTACATTTATTTTCAGTTGTGTGATGATGCACATAATTTTCAGTTTGTAAGAGTTATTGTCCTTTCCAGTTCAGAATTAAGGATGCACATATTACCTAATCTTCATGCTCCCATAATTTATGTATCAGATGCATTGTATGAAACACTTTTGTGAATGCAGATTTTAATGGATTGCTTTGAAACTTAGCGTTTATTATATTGCAGTTTTCAGTGGACTGCTATGAAACTTTGTGTTTATTATATTGCAGATTTTAATGGACTGCTTTGAAAATTAGTGTATATTATATTTGTCAATGGTAAATGTACATGTTTACCAATCATTGCACTAGTACTATTTGCAGAGGAGTTATGCCCTTGTTTTGATCATAGACTTGTCTGAATCATAAGGCAGGGGTGGGGTTGGGAGAGATGGGACTTGCAGGGATGGTCCTGACTTTGAAAAAGTTGTCTAAAAAAAATTGCCAACCTCAATATTTTGTCGCCAATTTTCAAAAAATGTCGCCAGAACAAGTAGTGAATATTTTTTTAAGTCTATTAATGTAATAGGCATTGCAAATTGAAAAAGATCAGATGGTTATAACTTTATTGACAACAAGAAACACAGACATAATATTACAAAATAAATCATTGCATGACTGTTTTGCACTACTTCCATGATCTTTGCATCCCGCATCATTGTTAATGTATAGGTATGACTTTTGTCACCTGAAATAAATGCAGTAAAAATGTAAAATATCTGCTTTCCTGACCTCTCTCTCTCTCTCTCTCTCTCTCTCTCTCTCTCTCTCTCTCTCTCTCTCTCTCTCTCTCTCTCTCTTAAATAGGAACCACAGGTAATAAAGCAAATCTATATTATGTATATTATTTTTTTAAATAATAGTTTTGTAAGGAACTTTAGTTAATGACATTTTAATACCAAAAGCCTATGATAGTTTGCAATGTAAGATAATTGATGTATAATGTGACCGTCAATTTCATGCATTTAGGAATTAAAGGTCCCCTCTCCCCCTACACACATCTTTTTTATGGCTAGCTTTGCAATGTTCATCTCTGTCAACTAGGAGTTCAGAAATTTATTTTTAACATGTTTTACATACTTTGCTTATATTGAATTGCTTCTTAAATCCCAAGAATGATCACTGAATGTTGTAGATTTTTTTTTTTTCTGCAAGCAAACTAGGATCACCATTCCCACCAATGAAACTTACATTAGTCAACACCTGGCATTAATGTACCATATATATATATATATAAAAATTAATTCCCATCATCAAAGTAAAAGAATGAACGAAGAAACATATCATGGAGCAAATGTGCTCCCCCCCCACAAATTTGGAATAAATATGTTGTCTAGTAAGCAGTGTTGTATCCATATACAAGATCACATTCAAGAAATAAGGTTGATTGTAAAATGTGGAAAATTGTTATCACATGTATGGTAGCTTGATACCACATTTAAACTGTTAACATAAAATTCAAGCTCATTTTTAGGCATTTATAGTTATAACAAAAATGGGCATTGTTTATTTGTCAATCAGTTGCTAGTGCTTTTACTCACTGTAGAAAAGGCAATTTCTTTAAAGTATGTCAAAGAGGCTTTATTTATTGTGCAGTTTCGGCACAGCTGATCTGGCTATCAAATGGCGGCACAGGGCGGGGGGGGGTAAATATTACACTCCACAGGCAGAAAGGACATGTCCTTTGAGAATTTCACTTGTATTGGACCTGAAAATTCGGTTAATATTATGTGAAAATGATGCTAAAATATGACGCCAAAAAATCCCAATGATATGTCCCCATCTGTGTGCTTTTATATTCAATCTGCCAGCTTGGTTTGTAAAATGATTTGTTTTACATGACAAGCTAGAATAACTACATTATTAAATATGTTTATTCAGCGACTATTTGAATTCTTTGTAAATCTTTCTGTACATTTTAAACTTAAACACAGAAGGGGCATTTTTTGTTGAAACGTATTCAGACTTCTTGGATTTATTGGATTGGAAAGGGCTTTCAGGAAATAGGAATTCAATCAAAATATTTTAAAAGAATTTCATTCTTTCACTCCAGTATTTTGAGATAAATTATTTTTAGTTATGTAAAACTTATTTGTTTTGCTATTTTTTGTTGTGTAGTTCAAGTCTCTGGAGGCGTAACATGGGTCTTAATGGCAAAAGTAAAATATGAAGGAACAAAATTAACAGAATTACAGCCAGTTATAAATCTATTGATGACTTGCTCCTTGATATCACAGAACATCTGCTTTAACTTTGTATCATATCTCAGCCACAGACGCTCCAGTTTCCACCTGCCGAAAAATTTTTGGGAACTTTTGACACATTCATGGTGATGTGGTGTTGCACTTGAAGCATTACCACCATCACTACATGTAGATGGTGTTGGACTGTCAGGTATAACATCAGGTTCAGTGACAGTGATATCTGATGAATTTGCACTTAATCCAAAATGTGATGAACATGCAACCTCTAACTTATGTTTACCCATGATAAGGTTGCACGTTTGACAGTGTATAATTCTGATTGAAATTTTGTCCATGTGCTTTGTATTTATACACAGCAATGGGTACTTGAAAGGTAACCAGTTTTCTCCAAAGTTTCAGCAAAACTATTTTATTGGTATTTTAAAAAAAATAACAGAAGGATTAACCATCATTCAATTAATTGTAGTCATTTCTGTTTGTGTCTTCAGAGGTCGGTTGATTGTATGTATAGTAGGTATAGTCCGATGTGAACTTAAGTAGATTATGATGTAACAATGCACTGTAAAGATGGGTTTATCAGTATGAACAAAGGATTTGTTTATGTAACAGATTCCAGTGCATTCTGTATGCAAGTTTGAGTCTTCCTTTCATGGTACCTTTGAATTTCCTCACTCTAAATCCTTGATTGCATGTACAAATTCAACGGCCAGGCTGTCAAAATAAATCGAAACTTGCAACATTGACGAAGCCCAGGATGATCCCTATACTTGAATTATATGAGAAAATTGTTTACTGTTCCTCTGGTTTACATAATTCCATGATATTTGCTAGATATATTAGAGATGACCCGAAGATGTACATTAAGTTAGTTTATTCCAGCCTTGTTTGTAAGAGTTATTTCCCTTGTAATTTGATTGCTGGATGCTATATAAAACACAGGTTTATGAATGCAACTAGTCTCTGTATTGATAAATTTACATGATACTTGGTACATGTTATGGGCATAAAAAAATACATTTTAAAAAAACCCTGTGCTTTTGTGATTTTTATGCCTTCCATGCTTGCAGATGGGGCATCTTAAGTTAGTGGTGTCTGTCCGGCGATCTGTGTTGTCCATCCTAATGTTCACCCTGAGAAGTTAGCAGGATTTTACAAATGCAGTTCACTGTTGGTACTACCTGTATTTTTGTATGGTTGTGTTGATGACCTGATTTGATTTTTAACCATTAATAGAATTTTCATTTGGGAGATAGATTTTGGAATTTTGCAATTGAAATTGTTTCATGGCATGATTATATTAAAACCACTTGAGGTATGCAAATGAAATTTTATAGATATTTATATATATATTTCAAGCTATTACATCAATTTTTAAAAAAAAATTCTTTCCTTTCTCTACACATTTATAAACCTGTTATTACTTTTTTTATGCAACAGCAATAACCATTTGATGTAGACAGATGGAATTTGGCATGTTTGTATTCAATACAGAACTGATTAGATTTTGTCTCACTGCAGCAATATTAGGCATGGAATGCATGAGGAACAGGGATTATATTTATACTGAGCATTTAGCTCATGATTTCACTAGCTTGTTATGCAGGAATGGAGCAGATGAGATAGATGTGTAACATTTATTGAATTCAATTGTTCAATTCCAATGTTTCATGCATTATTTTGAATCTTTCAATGCTACAACTGGTGAACCCAAGCTTCATACCATATATACTTAATTAAAAAACAAGTCCAACTGTAAACTTCACAGACCCAGATCTGCCATTGCATAATGTGCCATCAGTTCTGGGTCTGTACAGTTTATTATGATTAATCAGTAGAACAAACAATATAAGCCCTGACTAGCAGACACATTATGCTATGGCAGATCTGGATTTATATTGCTTGCATTTTCTACTCAACTTTTATGTGAGTATATATGGTAGATCTACTTTATGTGAGTATATATGGTAAATCTACCACTTGCCTTTACTAAGTAGCTGTTTATTTTTAGCTCTAATAAACCTGCTTCATATTCTCAAGATGGAGTGGAGTGATTTTTTTTATATAATACTATCTTGGATTTTTATCTCTAACTTGGAAGCAGCATGATTTTTCTATGCTCTCACAACTTGACCAGTTTCAGAGGTTAACATGTACACATGTCTCAGACTTTTATAACTATGAATCCAAATGTACTTTTAAAAAAAATGATTTTATAGGGAATGCATTTCTAACAAATAGTTGTGGTTATCTGTGATTTGGGGGTTCGTTAATTTAGTATCAGCATCTTTTGTTGTGGAGTTTTTTGCTTTGAAACTTATTAAACATGACTGGAAGCATTTTGTTGCACAGATTTATCAACAGGAGCTCCAGGTTGTACAGAACTATAGTATACCATAACATCTGACTTAAAGGTAATTGGTGACAAGGTTTCAAATTCCTGAAGTTCTAAACACCATTGTTTGAAAATAAATTGTTACTGTTATTTATCTGCTATCATTTTCTTGTTGCACAAAAAAGGGTGGGACAGACTAGAAACTATATTTTGTGTGGCTGTCTCTCATACAATTGTGTTTGCTCTGTACATTTCAAGTCAATTGAGACATAAGGAATACACTTAGCAATAATGATGTGTCACTGATGTGGCATACCATCCTATCAGCAAGGTCACAGCAGTGGTCAACATTTTTCTATACTCTGAATCTCATCATTTTATTCAGTGAAACTTGTTAAAGAGTCCTGCAAGCACACAGGACTAGTAACCTCAAAATGTTACTCGTCCTGTCCATAACCAACTGGTTCTATGGTCTGACAATTTGATCAGTTTCAGAAGTTGTTGTTGTTGTTGTTGGGCTTAACGCCATTTTTCAGCACACGATAGGCTATTCATGGCGGCCAGTATTAATGGTGGAGGAAGAAACCGGAAAATCACCGGAAAGAACCACCAACCCACGAGAAGCTACTGGCAAGCTTTCTCACATATCCACATTCGCCGAATCCTAGACTCAAACCCACGTAGACAGAGGTGAGATGGCAGTTTCAGAAGTTAATAAGTACACAGATCTCATATATTCATAACTGTGAATCCAAATGTACTAAAAAAATTGATTTCATCATACAAGAAGATAAAATGTAGTCAGTGATTCAATGGTACATGCAGCTAAATATAAATGTCAGCCTATAGTATGACGATTTAGTAATGAAGTAAGCAAAAAAAAAAGAAAATCAGTAAATAAGATATTTTCATCACATAATCAGATTTATTAAATTTATTATTCTTATTAGGTTGTCCCTGTTTACTGACCAAGACAATGGTGCTTACTGTCCAGCTGATCTAAACATGACTTGTCTAGTTGCTGGGCATCTGATCCAGATGATTTGTTTAGTGGCTGGACAGCTGATTCTGATCTAAACATGATTTGTCTATGGCTGGACAGCTGATTCTGATCTAAACATGATTTGTCTATGGCTGGACAGCTGATTCAGATCTAAACATGATTTGTCTATGGCTGGACAGCTGATCCAGATCTAAATATGATTTGTCTAGTGGCTGGGCATCTGATTCTGATCTAAACATGATTTGTCTATTGGCTGGACAGCTGATCCAGATCTAAATATGATTTGTCTAGTGGCTGGGCATCTGATTCTGATCTAAACATGATTTGTCTATTGGCTGGACAGCTGATCCAGATCTAAATATGATTTGTCTAGTGGCTGGGCATCTGATCCTGATCTAAACATTTGTCTATTTGCTAGGCACCTATACCAGATCTAAATATGATTTGTCTAGTGGCTGGGCATCTGATTCTGATCTAAACATGATTTGTCTATTGGCTGGACAGCTGATCCAGATCTAAATATGATTTGTCTAGTGGCTGGGCATCTGATTCTGATCTAAACATGATTTGTCTATTGGCTGGACAGCTGATCCAGATCTAAATATGATTTGTCTAGTGGCTGGGCATCTGATCCTGATCTAAACATTTGTCTATTGGCTGGGCAGCTGATCCAGATCTAAATATGATTTGTCTAGTGGCTGGGCATCTGATCCTGATCTAAACATGATTTGTCAATTGGCAGCTGATCCGAACCTAAGTATGATTTGTCCATTCCATTGGCTGGGGAACTGATCCAGATCTAAACATGATTTGTCCATTGGCTGAGAATCTGATCCAGATCTAAACTTGATTTGTCTATTGGCTGGGCATCTGATCCAGATCTAAACATGATCTGTCAATTGGTCTAGTGGTTGTGCAGCTGAATCTATTGCTGCTATTGATGATCAGTCTGAATCCATGTCTGAATAATATTGAGACGAGGCTCTGAGATCCAAAGTGCAGCTGCCAAAATATTAGTGGTGGATTGATTGAACTGGATCAAATACATCCACATCAGCAGATCACAGCTGAACAGTGAACAGTATTGTCATGACTTTAACATGCATCCTGTTTCTCTGAGAATTCTGTGACCCAACACGTTTGTTTGATATGGTCTTATTCCTTTTTAATAGTTGTTTTATTTGGCTGTTTGGTTTATAGCCGTTGGTGGCTTTGAGGCATCCAGTAACCTACATGTTCTCTTTGTCGGACATGTGGTCAATCATCATAAAGATGTCAAACAATTTTCAGTTGCAGGGATTTATTGAACACAAACTCCACAGGAGTTGTTTATCTTCTCATCTCATCCTGCTTCCCAGTTGTCATCAGAAAGTTCCCATTTTTTATGTGCCACTTGGTTTTTATTATTTCCTTTAATAACATACAATATACAACTTGTAGATTAATGTACTCTATTCATTAAAATTCCAACTGGTCAGATGGACTGGCTACATTTTTATCACCCCAGTTTGCCATAAAATTATCTGCCATGATAGCAATTTTTCTCACTGATCTCATAACAAATGATTTGAGACATGAATGAAACTTTAAACTTACATGTATGCATCACTTGTTCACAACTGTAAATGTGTCACATACCACAATTAGGGTAAAATTTTCAAACCAAGGTTACAAAACATGTCACTTACCATGGTATGGGTCCTATTTTCAAGACTAAGGTCAGCATACCTTTCAACCCTACAGCTATTGTCCTGTTTGGATTACACTTGCTGTATTTGTATGTGCCTAGAAGAGTGTGTGATGTATAATAACAATAATAATAATAATAACAATAATAATAATAACAATAATAATAACAATAATAATAATAACAATAATAATAATAACAACAATAATAATAATAATAACAATAATAATAACAATAATAATAATAACAATAATAATAATAATAACAATAATAATAATAATTATAATAATAATAATAATAATAATAACAATAATAATAATAATAATAACAACAATAATAATAACAATAATAATAATAATAATAATCACAATAATAATAATAATAATAATAATAATAATAATAATAATAACAATAATAATAATAACAATAATAATAACAATAATAATAATAATAACAATAATAATAATAATAACAATAATAATAATAATAACCTTGCTGATGAAACTTAGAGTAATATTCATCATGAAAATAAACAATAATTTTAATTTGTTTTTCCTCTAATACTAAATTTTAACACATATTTTGTTAATATTATTATATTGTTATAATATTGTTATTGTTATAATATTGTTATATTTTTTAATTCTTCACAACAGGGTGTTTCATTGGCATTTTGGAGATAATACCATCATGGTCAGCATTACTGGTCAGTATCTTTGTTCCTTTCCACTCATTTTCTCAGAAACTGTTTGAAATAACAGTGTAAAACATTTTACTCTTTGAAAGCATGGCTATGTGGTAAGTATGGTACCCCCTATCATCTATGTTACCAACCAAATTTTGAAATGTATGAGTATGTCAGTATGCCCATCTGTCAAGGCATCCATCTGTCCATTGTTATACTAATAAATTTTAGTTGTCTTATCTTGCAATATTTTGGGTTCTGCTTTACATAACATCATAAGACTTTGTACATGACTTGGTCTCAAAAAGACTAAGAACTATATTGATTTCATGGTGAGTAGAAGCTAAAGAGAAAAAAAATTAAGATTGCTTCACTTAACTTCACCAAACTTTGCAGGTGGGTCACACTTTAGAAGACAAGGAACATTACTGATTTGGAAAGGAAAGGTGTAATGCATAGGCAAGGCATAGGAATCACTTTGCAAACATTGCCTGTTCTCATTGTTGGCTAGGACATTAGTGTTGTATATACAGTCATGAAACTCCATACCATAGGCAATAGTAGGTTGTAGACTACAGTGAACTCTTTTTCATGCTACTTGTTTCCTTTTTTCTTTTTCCTCATGTTTGCCATTTCATTGGTACCATTATATATATATATATATATATATATATATATATATATATATATATATATATATATATATATATATATATATATATATATATACTTGTGAAACTTGAATGTGTCTTCAAATTGGAAGGTACTATTCACCAAATATGAAAGTAGGTCACAATGATCTGTTTTTTTCCTGTTACAATTATCACAAAAGTGTTTGCTTTTAGAAGTTTTTTTGAAACTTGTATGATCATTCATATTTTATTGTATTTTCGAATGTGGTTAAAATTTTGATATTCTTATAAGTTGATCAAACAGGCAGTAATAAAGGTACATGTTCATCCCACCTTTGATATGCCCCCACCACTTATTTTTATTTACCTATCAGATAAAGCATTTCATTGTATGCAAGAGTCAAATTGGTAAAAATAAATATCCTATATGAAGGTTTTAAATATCATTAATGTGAAAGCTGTAATTTCATAGATGAATCGATTTCAACAGAACATAACCTCTGTCCATTCTCAGTAATATTAGAGCTCTTGGCTTTGATCAGATTGATTTATGTTGCAGGTTTCTACTCACCAGTGGCAAAGTAAATACATGCTTAATAATTACATTATGGATTTACATTTGTCTAAGTGGCACTGACACTTATTTGTGGTTCTGAAAGTTGATTAGTATATTCATTTTGGTGGGTGATATTCACCACACCAAAATGTGTGATCTGATTTTCTCACTCTAGAGAATTTGCAGGGTGTTAGATTATGCTGTGTTGAAATAGGTAAAACATCATCTTCTGCATAATTATTTTGTTTCTATTATGAAAAACATACATAATTATGATTAACCCAATTAACTGGTAGGGCGATGTAATGAAAATATTTCATTAATTGGCACATGTTCTTCACAGTGAAAATGGGTTTTATCTGAGACACATCATACAAATTGTCTATCCAAATGTTTTTTAGTTTTAAAGTTATTCCCTGAAGGCAGCAGAAAAATTAAAATTGCAAAAGTTATATATTTTATGGAAGCAATTATTTCCATAAAATTGTTTAACTGACCTTAATATCTTTGATAAAACAAACTTTTGTTTTACCTCAAAATAAAATTTTGTGGACATGTCAGTAGACATTTCATAATCACAACATGGCCAAGAGATATAGACATAGCTGTGTCAGTCTGTCTTTTCATCATATACTCAATGGTTTCTAAACAACATGAAATGGCAGCAGACAGTGTAATTTCAACTGCATTAATCTGACTACCTGTATTGATTTATTTATTTATGGATCAAAAAATTAAATTTAAAGTTATTTTAAACTCTAAAGATATTTGTTGTTGCACAATTGGTTAAGTTTCTTTTTCATTTTATGTCAAGACATTAGGTATAGATGACTCATCATTTTTCTAATGGTATTGTCATTGTCATATATGCTATCGTTAGCTTCAATGTTAGGTTTTTGTAGTTAACTCCATTTCTCTTACACTGTTGTGTGTAGTCATGAAACTTAATGGATGGGGGGCCCAGAGTGGCCGAGTGGTCTAAAGCGCTGTCTGTTACGGATCACTGCCATCTCACCTCTGTCTGCGTGTGTTCGAGTCTAGGATTCAGCGAATGTGGATTTGTGAGAAAGCTTGCCAGTAGCTTCTCGTGGGTCGGTGGTTCTTTCCGGTGATTTCCCGGTTTCTTCCTCCACCATTAATACTGGCCGCCATGAATAGCCTATCATGTGCTGAAAAATGGCGTTAAGCCCAACAACAACAACAACAACAACTTAATGGATGGAGGGTGCATCTCGTCATGGGAAGTTAAATCTCCACCAATTGCATTGTTTGTTGCTTTCCCTGACACTTGATTGACGGTCATGAAATTTGTTTGGTTTATTCATCTAGGACATTACTCACTATTTGCAAAGGATTGTAATAGTGACCTACATTCTTACTCCATGATTGCATTAAAGTTTTCCATTTAGCTCAATTTCTCAAGTACTGTTTTGGCATATTCATCTCAGAAGGTACTATTCATAGGCAAAACAAGGTTACAGTGTATTACTTTCTGTGCTCCATAGATTAATATAAGTGTTTGCAGTTTGTTTAGTTCTTTAGACAATGCTATGTGTACAGTCATGGAATTGGATGAATGTACGTTGTATTTATATTTGGGATATTATACACCACAGTGACCTACTGTTAAGGTTGCATCAACCTACTTT
This sequence comes from Potamilus streckersoni, assembly GCA_016746295.1. Lineage (NCBI taxonomy): Eukaryota > Metazoa > Mollusca > Bivalvia > Unionida > Unionidae > Potamilus > Potamilus streckersoni. Next base: position 50,509 of record JAEAOA010000511.1, read on the forward strand.
TCTTGTCCTGTTGACCATTCAGTGTTTTTATATTATGTCAAACTGTAACAGACAATTATATTCTTAAAGTATTCTTATTCATCAAAAGTCTAGTTTGGATGGCATTTTCTTTTGAAACAGCACCTTACTGGCTCTTAGATGAGTGTCAAAGGTCAGAGATTGTACCACCAAGTACAAGTTCTATATTATAAGTTTAAAAGACCAAAGTCAAGAAAATTTAAAATGTGTAAAAATGAATATATGCAACAATTTCTTTTGATTGCCTGTTCTTTAACAATGAATTTGTTTTATTTATTACAGGAAGACAAGTATCAGGGGTGCCCACAAGTTTCAGGGGTGCCCATATAATTATTGATTAAGGGCAAAGGTAGTGTTCAGCTATTAAGTTTTACACATGTATGCCAAAACATGGTGAAATCCATTGGTGGGGGTGGGTAGTGCCCTCCTTCTTCCCCTCCCCAAACTCCTTGTCCCTTTTTGTGGGAACCGATGACAAGTTTTGGTTAAAATTCCCTGCGTTTCTTGGAATTTTTAAAAATGTTATTATAATGAATGGCTCATTACAATGCTTAATTGATTATACCTCATTTTAATGTTATAGTAATCTCTATCACCACTCAGGTGGCCACATGGTTAGAGCATTCGCCTTAGATGCAGGAGGTCATGGGTTTGATCCCAGTCCAAGTCATACCAAAGACTTATAAAAATGGTACTAACAGCTGCCTCACTTGGTGCTAAGCATTAAGAAGTTAGTGTTAGGATTGGTCGGCCTGGTGTCAGAATAATGTGACTAGGTGAGACATCATGCTACATGTCTGTGGCATGATGCTTCAGTGCTAGACATCACTATAAACTGCCATACTGCAGATATCATAGGGATATGACTGAAAAATCGTTAAAGCTGTTAAAAATCTAAATCACTTAAACACACACATTCCATGGTCTAGTTGGTCTTAAATGAAAATGCTCAGATATCCAGTATAGCAAACACAGTGGCCATCTTGAAAATCTTGTTATCACTATTTCCAGCTTCTGAATGGATGGTCATGCTAAAATGATATTAATCTTTTCACTTAAAATCTCCTTAGGCTGTCTACTTGGTCCTAAATGAAAATGGTGTAAATCTATATCCAATATGGTCACCACAGTGTCCATTTTGAAAATATTTTATCACTACATGTACTTGAAATTGGAAAGCAATATTGATATTTTTTTCACCAGAAGATTTTATACAATATCTAGTTGATATGTAGTAAAATTTGTGCTTATCTGATGTACAGTATGGCCATCACAGAGTCCATCCTCAAAATCTTTTAAAGGCTTAGCCTTTCTGACCAGGAAGTCATACACTAACATGGTGTTTTCATCAGAATGCTTTTTTTTTGGTTGGTTCTAAATGAAAATAGTGCTGATTTGATACTCAGTATGGTCACCACAATGCAAAATTGAAACCCATGTTATCACTGCTCCTCCTGAAGAAATGGCCATGTCTGATGGTTTGTTTCTAGTTGTTCCTAAACAAAATGGGGCTGTTCATACTTGCAATATGGCCACCACAGCAGCCATCTTGAAAATCTTGTTACTGGTACTTTTCCTGAACAGAAATTCATATTCTCAAGATGATATCATATAGAAACTTATTAATCTTAAATGAAAAATGGTGGCCATCTTGAAAATCTTCCTATCACTAGTCCTCAAGAATGGACAGTCCTATAAGTATGAGATTATCACTAGAAGACTTCTAAGGATGTCTATTGGTCCTAAATAAAAATAATGTAAAAAAAGAGCCAGTCTGACTAACACAATGAACATGTTTTTGCTGCTCGTTCAGAATGAAAGGTAATATTGCCATGGTATTTTGACTAGGTGACTATCAATGATGTCTAGTTGGTCATAAATGATAATTATGTCAATCTAACAGCCAGTATGACCAATATAATGTACATCTGAAAAATCTTGTTTACAGTTACTCCTCCTGAATGAAAAGTAATATTGTCATGGGTTTTTGACCACAAGACGTCTTATGATGTTTTGTGCCTATCTGAGTCCACTACAACTACCCTATTGGCCATCATGAAAACATTCTCACTACTGCATTCAGACATTCAATATTCCTGCCACATTGGTCATCTTGAAAATCTTGATTTCATGTCTTCCCTGAATGCAAAAGGTTTCCAATGAGACTTCTTGCGATATCTAGATGGTTATAAATGAAAATTATGCCAATTCAGCATCTAATATGGCTGCCATGATGACCACTTCAAAATATTTCTAATCATTTTGTTTGTCATATCAACATTGTGCTTTCATCAGAAGACTTGTTACATCTAGTTGCAGACCTGTCAACCTGTGCAGTCGAGCCTTATGCTATTCAAATTATCTTTAAAATACAGGCTTTGAGAATCAAAGCAAAAAACTATGGAAATAAGATTGTTGTGGTAAAATCGGGATAATTGGCTCTTCCTGTTTGTTATGAAACCAGGTTTCATATTAGATTTAGTGGAGTTAACCAGACTAACTTTACATTAGTACCTCAGATTCTTTAAACTGCACACATTTTTCCATGCAAAGGATTTGCAAGGTCAGACTGTTAATTATTGATATTTTAACAAAGTTCCACAAGTGATATATGTTGAATATAAAAGGGAAAATAATCCTCTTAAAAATTGTTAATAATCAGTAGAGAAGAATATAAAGGGTTATTTGATTCTTGTGAATAAAATCATTAAGGCACACAATTATTTTTATTTGAAATCATGTGTTGATTTCAGTGTGTCTTGTGATGGGAAAGATGATTGCTGTCATGTGAAATCAAAAATAAATTTCAAAAATTGCATTAAGTTGAGAGATGGCAACAACCATTGAGCTGTAAAGAGTTTGGAACTAAATTTTGGCCAACTGTGCTATATTCCGACGCTACATCCCCGTTTGTTTGTACCCCCTTACCGATTTCAATAACAAACGTTTAATGTGATAAAAAGTGCACATAACTAAGTCAATTGAATGATTAAGTTATAATTTCTTACCTGACTGTGACCAGAATAATATGTCACTAATACTGGCATCCCCTTGCACCTTTCATGCTTAACGGAATTTCCATACTAAGACGGCGCCATATTCCGTACACTATGGGGTAGTTTAATTCCATCCGATAACATAATGACGTAATTAATCCTATTCGGCAACTGCATGATAATAACGTAAATTATTATAACGTTGAGTTTGGAATTATATTATTTTGCACACATGAACATATTAATGAAACCGCTTATTAAATTTACATGTAAGGCAATTTTTTTTTCTTGTTCTTTAACTTTTGCTTGATTCGACATTGTCAATATCGTCCAGGAACTGGCCATGGGTCTCAAACATGTCCGTATATAATACTGAAACGCGTAGAACGATGACGGTGTTATAGCCATTCTACTCAGACTGGTTAGAACATATAAATCAATGAATGAATTGACTAAGTTCTTAGAACATATAAATCAATGAATGAATTGACTAAATTCTTTGCATTTTTATCAAATTAAAGGTTCCATTATTGAAATCGGTAGGGGAAGGGGTACAAACAAACGGGTTAATAGGCTTGGACTATAGAGGTAAATGAGGTATATGTGTACTTTACACACTTTTTATTTGAAAATAATGTTTACCATCACTGCAACAGTTTCATATACTGAACATATTAAATTATGTTTTCAAACTTATGGCATGAAAAACAATCAGCTGCCATACTGAGATGGTCTTTTAATGTTGGCAGGTCTTTAGATGGTACTAAAGGGAAAGAAATAGTGCTGGTCTGATATCCAGTTATGGCACCCGTCTTGAAATTCTTGCTATAATTACTCATCCAAAACTGAAAGTTATATCAACATGGGGGTTTCACTGAAAAAACTTATGTCTTGCTGATTCTAAATAGAAAGGGGGCCATTCTGACATCCAGTATGTCTGCAACTGCAGATAGTTTGAAAATTATTTTATTGCTGAAGAATATCAGATGATTTCAACATTCACTAGTTAATGGAAGAAATTATCTTATTTTAAATTCAAAAAAATTGTTTTAAGCCAGAAGAGCATCAGTCCCTTCTAGTGACTCTTGTTTTTATAATTTGCGAGATTGCTTTCAATCTAGAATGATAAAAATTACATGTATCATGTGGTCCAAGTTTTACTAGTGATTTTACCTGATAATATAATTGCAATGTCAGGATAATAAGCATGCTTAGACTTAATAGTCTTGTACTGTATGTGTAATCTGACCATTAGCATTTATGCATTTATTGTTGTACCTCATTTAAGTAAATTAGTTTTTTTTTACGTGAAATACATTTATTTATTGGCAAATTGCATGATCATGTTTTGCCCATTCCATTAAAATAAGATATTTCAATTTCACATGTAAAGGAATTTCTAGACTAGTATCAAGACGTCAAACAGTGAGACAGCCTGATATTTATCTAAGTGTAGTATTTCATTAAGCAGTCCATACCTTATCTTGACAAAACAGACCTTATATAGGGTGTTTTACATGTTCTATACATATTTGTTTGAAACAGGAAGTAGATACATAGGGCCCAGTAATACAAATTACTTTGCCAGGGTATAATATTGGTTGATAGTATCCCATTTGATGAATTCATGTATACAGTGTGTACTTGCTTATAAGATGACTCCAACTACAAATGGCACAGACCAATATAATTTGCTGTCACATAATGCGCTGGCAGATCTGGGTCTGTGCAGTTTGTTAGGAATAATCAGAAGAACAAATAGACCCCGATCTTTGGCACATTATGCTACAGCGGAACAGGATCTTTGTTGTTTGCAGTTTAACTTTACTTGTAAGTAAGTATATATGGTAATATGTTTGTCCATCCATAACAATTTAGTTTATACAAGATGACTTTACCTATTTTTTTAATGATTGCTATGCAGCTATTCAGTATGACTTTCAGATGAGTAGAACTTCATGGCCTTGCTGACATTTTTTTTTAAAACTACAGCAGTACTAGATACAATATATAGTAGTAGTAGGGGAAAGTAAGAATCCGAGCTCAACAACCCCTCTCCCCACCCCTCCAGACCTCCAAACAAATACAAAATACCTAGGTAACGTAATAGAAAACCTATTGCAATCAATAATTGCGTTAAGAATCCGAGCTCAACAACCCCTCTCCCCACCCCTCCAGACCTCCAAACAAATACAAAATACCTAGGTAACGTAATAGAAAACCTATTGCAATCAATAATTGCGTTAAGAATCCGAGCTCAACAACCCCTCTCCCCACCCCTCCAGACCAAACAAATACAAAATACCTAGGTAACGTAATAGAACACCTGTTGCAATCAATAATTGCGTTAAGAATCCGAGCTCAACAACCCCCTCTCCCCACCCCTCTAGACCTCCAAACAAATACAATAGAACACCTGTTGCAAAATACCTAGGTAACAGGTAAAATTTAATTACGTGATCTTCCAGAATAAGCAAAATGATATGTCAGACTCAATTTTCCAAATCATTACGATTTAGCAGAGCGTGGCGATTGTGGACTAAATTACGCATTAGAATTCCAGTAAGGTAAGTGGTATTATTATATAAAATTTTATGTTATATCATACTTCTTTTGATAATCTTTCTCATATTTGCTGATCCTCATGGGTAGAATATCTGTTAACATATTGTCAATAATACGAAATTCACGTATTAAATCGTCCATACTATATTTTACTCCTCGTAGGTAAGATCTTATTTGATCAAGTAGTTTTTTGTAAGTTATAATTGATGTTAAGCAGCCGTGCTTTTTTATCAAAATTTTAGGTTCAACTTTTTTACAAGCTGCTGTAAGAGAAACACCAACACCGGATATGATTAACAAAAACGGGTTTAATGATATACCACTTGAAATTATGCCAGAACTAGTCATTAACAAGGGTAGATATGATATTACTCGAAGTATTTTGTTATAATATTTGTAACATTTTTTAACGCACCAAAGTTTTTTTTATGATAATATTTGTAGTATTGTATTAGTGCGTCAACATCCTGTCCTGGAATATCTTTTGAAATATGATTGAAATCAACTATACTTTTTTTCATTATAATATTTGTTCACATAATCTCAGGCTTGATTAAGTAACTAGTTGAGGTGTTTCAGCCACAAATTACAGACAATACCAATATGACGCAGCAGTTAATTTTTTGTCATCTGCTATTAGCATAAAAGTTTCTTCAACATCTTTGTTTAACACAATAGACACGGTTCCAGAGAAATTATCAGTCGAGTGACGCCATGGAAATAAGGTAAATATATTAAACTTTACACTGCTAAACACAGACAATCTATACACACCAGTGACCTCTTCAGTATGTTTGTTAGTGTTATTTTGCGGCGACCAAGTAGACATTCCAGAAGCAACAGTATAAACAATATTTTTAATCTGCTTGTGAGGAATTTTAATCATACTTGTTTTCTCAACAATACTAGGAATTCCACTTATAATATCGTTGAGTTTTGTGTTAATATTATCGAGTGTAATATCAACAGATGGCGGACTTCCAAAAAATTCGTTATTGGTTTTATTTATGTTTCTACGAAAATTTAAAAACGTGGTGATGTGATTAGTAAAATCAGTTTTGAACTTGGTGATTTCATTGTTGATATCATCAACATATTTCTTTGTTACAGCATCAAAATCAGATTCTGGTGTTCTAAGATTATTGATGCCATTATTGTTCATGTTGAGAAATGCACGCATTATACCGCCATGCACCGACACGTACTTTGATTCCTGATCATCAACATATTTCTTAGTAGCAGCGTCATTATCCTCAGTTGGGTTTCCAAGGTATGTGATCTTGTTCTGGTTCATAACAATGTTTCCCGTAAATAAATCACCTGCTTTTCTAACATAATCGTTAACTGACCTACCCGAATCTTCTATCTTACCTTGATTATTAAAAGTAACAATATTATTAGCAACTGCAGTAGGATTTCGTACTAGTACATCTGATAGTTGTACATTACTCGTCTTTAATCGTCCTTGTTTGTCCTGGAAAACTACAACTTCGTTTGGATCTACACTTGCAACGTTTAACAAATTCTTGATTTCATTTTTGAGCTTATCAAGAGTTGCATACTTGGATAAGTCACCCTGGTAACCTTCTGTTAATAAATCTACTGCTAATGTTCCAAATTTTGTATAGTAGCTCATTATGCATACCGTTCTACACAAAATTGTTGGTTTAATATAACATAAAATTATACGATGGCGAAGATAATAAACGTTGACACCGAGCGATTGGTGAAGCATAAACATAACAATGAACTTCCAGACTGTCATTATCTTATTGTTGGGCGAACTGGATCTGGTAAAACAAATTTGTTATTAAATCTTTTACTCAATAATAACTTTAACTATGATAAGGTGTATATTTACACCATCAACCCCCAACAAGACAAATACAAATTATTAAACGAGTATAATGATAAACTTCGTGATGACCTTGGCATTGGTGATGATATATTTTTGATAAAACAACCAGAAGAACTCGTTCCAGTGAATGAACTCGATTCGTCAGAGCATAAGATAATCGTCTTTGATGATATTCCGCTAAACAATGAGGAAATGAACAAGATTAGATCATATTTTTCACTATCACGTAATAAAAGATGCAATTCTGTTTATCTTGCCCAAGGTTTTTATAATGTTGATAGGTTTATTAGGCGAAATACGGGTTGTTTCATATTATTTCCCAGACTAGAAAATGTGGATGTGAAAAATATTGCAAACGAACAATGTGGTGATGTTACAAAAGATAAATTTATCGAATTATATCATCGAGCAACTAAAGATAAATATAGTTTCTTTTTATTTGACAAGCTAGCGCGTGATCCAACCAAGATGTTTCGTTGTTGCCTTGAGACGTTTCTATGATATAATTTTGTAAAGCGTATAAAAATAATGGACAAACATCAACAGAAAATCGAATTACTAAAAAATTTTCTCGAAACTCGAGCGGCTTTTAAGAAAAAGGTGGAAGAAGCTCGACGTGGACAAGTTCAAGCAGAAGAAGAAAGAACCAAATTTTTCAAACCTGTTACTGAGGCGATGCTTGGCAAGCAGCCAGAAATACCAACATTGTCTCCGGAAGAACTAGCAAAAATAAAAGAAAAAGGATTGTTAGATTTACTAGGAGAAAGATCGAAAGAAGAAAATAAAAAAAATTGCAGAAGAACTTGTAAGAGACATTGTTGATCCTATTGCACGACAGGTTGAATTTGATAGATTAATAAACAACCCTCTTGCACTTCAGCAAGCTATAACAACAAAGGCTGTTAATCCCGACGAGTTAAGGAGGTTAATAGAAAAAGTGTCAGAACAAACTGAGGAATTAGCTGAGAAACAAAAAACGTTACAAGAAAGTATGATAAAATAATGCCTATTGAGGATACTATCATATTTTACAGAAGACAAGCTAGGTCTAAAATAGAATATGATGAGTATGAAGAGTTTATGAAAAAATATGATATCACTAATATTAATAGTATTCGAGATTGGCCAGAAGAAAACTATAACGATTTGATAGAAAAATTAGAAAGAATTGTAGAAGATGGCTCACGTGCTGATGATGATATTAAAGATGAAAAAGATGAAAGAAATATTCCAACATTACTCAATTATATTAGGGAAGGAATTATTGCTGAGGTTTTTCTTAAAACATCAATACAATATCGAAATAAACCAGGAGGTTATAGTAAAGGTTGGGATTTTAAAAGACTACTCAAACAATATGAAAACATGCGAGATAAAACATTACCAGAGGAAAAAAATGGAGGTGGAGTTAAAGTTTTTACATCAAACGCAGACATAGTCGATCGGCTAATGCTGTTGATATCCTCTAAAGAAGCTGGTAATGAAAGTGTAGAGATTGATAACGAAATTATTGATATACTTGATCATCTAAGATCGAGTGGATTACTAACATCATCCGAGTACGAAATTTTACACCGCGATCTTATCTAAAATATTAGTATAATGCAAACAACATTATTGCTTGATTCATCACAAATAACAGGAAACAGCGCGAATTTTACAGTAAATTACAACCCACCAATAGAACTAGATCCTGCAAAACAGTATGAGATTGGATTAATTTCTTGTACTTGTTGGAACGCCATGCCGAATATTAAAACTGGGATTAACGATGAAATTTTAATCGTTAATGTTAAACAATCTCCAACATCACAAAAAGAGTTTATTGATATACAATACAAACTACAGATTCCACAAGGAGCTTATAACATTACTGATCTAAACAGAACAATAAAAGAGCTTCTAACAAAAGCTGGTGGGAATGCTGATAATTTCGAATTAGCGGCGAATTATAACACCTTACGAGCTAGGATAACAGTGAAAAGAAATATGAAAGTCATCTTTGAAGAAAGAAGTTTTGGAAAGATGTTAGGTTTTACTAGAGTTTTATACTATACCACCGGTGAAGATAAATCTTTGACATTTGATGGAGAACTACCAGTAGATATCACAGAAGTAAATACAATACTCATCAATTGCTCTATCGCATCTGGATCTTATACGTCAAAAGGCAACCGCGGGCAAACGATCTACAGTTTCTCACCAGAAGTCCCACCAGGTTCTCTCATGCAAATCAATCCCCGACAGATTATCTACTATCCAATAACACCTGAGAATCAAATTACAAGCATTACAATGCAACTCGCAGACCAATCTGGACGACAAATAGACGTGAACAACGAGATAGTCACGTATTACTTACACCTACGCACTGCCTAGGAATGTGATTTTGTGTACATAATTTTATAAAATGAGACGAAGAAAAGTTTATCGAAGAAAAATCGTAGGTGGATGTTTTGGAAATATATTTACAACAATTGCAGAGAATATTCCAGGAATCGCGCGTAAAGTAGCGCCCATTGCACTTGACGCTGGTAAAGCTTTCGCTACAGGGGCGGCATCTTCAGTAGGCACTGCAGTAGGGCAAAAGATTGCTGATAAGATTAAAGGACCTTCCCCGTCAGAAATAAAACGAGTAATATCAGATATTGCGCCAGCAGAAGAAACAAAACGAGCTATGATAGCTACAACAAAAAAATTATTGTCGCCGAGTGGTGAAGAAATAGTACGTAAACTTGTAAAGAAAACAAAACCGATGACCCCTGCTGCCTTTTAATTTTGTGTAACGATTATAAAATAAATGTCAGCTAAAAACTATCTCGACTTTGCAGAAGAAATTGATACTGACGATGCTGTAACAGAATTAGAGTATTTCGAGTATCTCGATGAGAACTCGAACGAACCGAATAAAACCGGAGTTAGAACTTTTAACACAAGAGACGAGGACGTGTTTCTACTACCCCATAAGGCAATGTTAGAAGTGCGTGGTCAAATATTAACTGTGATAGGTGGTGATATTGCAGCTAATGCAGAAATCGCTCTCGTCAATAATGGTTGGAGCTTGTTTAAGAGTGCACGATACCAACTGGCCAATCAAACCGTAGAAGATATTTCAATGCATTTACCCATAGCGAGTACAATACTAAACATCGTTTCGTTTAGCGATGACTATTCCAGATCAATAGCCACAAATATGATGTGGTTCAAAGATACCTCATTAGGTACAGCTGTTTCGAGTGAGTTTAAAACTGGAGAGCTAGCTGATGCTGATGTTGCAAACAGACTTATTCTAAACCCAGCTGGGGCTGATGCAGCTGCACAACATACTGTTCAAGCATTAACCGCAGATGCAGCTGGTGGCACTATAGTAGCGAATGCAATAAGAAACGCAATTAAAAATCTACGACGATTAAATTTTAACGAGGGATTTGCTAAACGAAAAGCGTTTGACGCAGAATCTCGCCAAATAACGATGATGCTTCCGTTAAGTACAATCTTTGGATTTTGCCGTGATTATAACAAAGTGTTTCGAGGAATAAAACATACGCTTATATTAGATCGAGCTGATCAAAACGATTGTATAATACACGCCGGTGGAGTGGCTGAGGGACAGTTTTCTATTACAAGATTAGCACTGTGGATGCCTCGGGTTGTCCCTTCATTAGCTAAAATGATGGAGCTCGAATCTTTACTAGCCACCTTTACAAAAAAGATACACTTCCAACAGAACAGGATTTATCAAACAGCCATTCCCAACGCGACTGATTATACATGGCGTGTAAAGACCACGCCCAGCGAACAACTACCGCGACACTTGTTCGTCGTATTTCAACGACAAGCACGTCGTAACAATCAGAAAATGAACAACTCCGTATTCGATAACCCAGACGTTAGACGAATATTTGTGAGAGTAAATTCCAAACAGTATCCCGAACGTGCAATCGAATGTAATTTTGCCGTAGACGCCACCAGAAACATCTCTCGGCCGTACATGTATCTTATGGAAGGAATGCAAAAATATCAGAACGCGGACAGTGGATCTCAAATATCAATAGAAGAGTTTCGATCGCTCTATCCCATCTTTTACTTTGACGTATCAAAACATTTGGAGCGTGTTGTGGGATCGACTGCAGATATTGAGGTCACGTGGACACTGGGCGCTGTGCCAGGTGAACAGTATAACGTATACGCGCTATTGTTTAGTGATCGATTTCTGACCATCGATTCAATCAAAGGAAGAATGACAGTACAAGTTTAATCTAACAACTTGGATATAACATTATGAAAACCAAATACACAACTCGAGAAATATACCTAACATCTGGTCAAGTTGAAAAATTATCAGCAGCTGTTGCTAAACGCAGCTCTGTTTCTTTGATGATCTCTCCGGAAACTTCAAATAAAATTGCAGTAAAAGTCATGCTAACGCAACAACAAATCAATAAACTCGATCGCAACAAACCTTTTGTGCTGAAATTATCTGTTTCTCAGGTAACTGCAATGTCAAAAGAAGGTGGATTTTTTGGACCAGCGTTATCAATAATAGCTAGCAAAGTTTTACCAGTACTTGGTACACTTGGACTTGCGGCTGCGTCAGGAGCAGTCTCTGGCGCAACGAAGAAAGCAGTCGAAGGTCGTGGTATCAAACAAATCTATCGTTAATTTTATGTAACAGTATAAAATAAAATGCCAACGAAAAAGTCGCCGAAAATGCCAACGAAAATGCCAACGAAAAAGTCGCCGAAAAAAACAAAATCATCGAAAAAAAAAGACAACAACAAAACGCAAACAAACAAAACAAGGAGGAATTATTCCTTTCGCTCCAATTTTGGCGGGACTAGCGGGAAGTCTGCTGCCAAACTTACTAGGAATCGGACGTGGATTAACTCTACCAGGGACCAGACGTTATTGAGCAATTTTGTCATCATTGAAAAATTGAAGGACGTTGTTGGATTTCGAGGAGTATTTTCCAAGGATGAACTCGATGACGTACCAACAGGCGGTTCTTGTGTTGTAAATATTGAAAACTTCAATGATGGCTCTGGCACCCACTGGGTTGCTGTCCACGATAACAATTATTTTGATTCGTTCGGACTTCCTCCAAGCGATCTCATAAAAAAATATATTTTTAAAAAATTTGATAAAATAAATTATTCGTCTAATCAACTACAGCCGATTGGAACATCAGCTTGTGGTTATTATTGTATCATGTTTGTCAGACAAATGCACCAGAGTAAAAGCTCTGGAAGTAAAAACTTTTTAAAGTTTATTTTACAATTTGATGAGCATCCTTCTCATGCGAATGATAATATTGCAATCAATTTTATCTAAACTAATTGATATAATAATGACAACATACTGTCTCAAATGCAAAACTAAAACAGAGAACAAGGATGAGATGATGGAAAAAAACGAAAAATAATAGAACGATGTTAAAAAGTATTTGTGCAATCTGTGGTAGAAAGAAAAGTATGTTTTTGAAAAAACAAGTAGGATCTAGCGTTGATAGAGTTATCTTGATCGACGATTAATCTTATGAAACAAAATAAAATAAAATGAAATGCAATTGTGATTGTGACAAAGATCTTTGCATAGAACAAGATAAAATCATTACGTACTGTCAACGTTGTAACAACAGAGAAATAATAGGGTTAGGTATAGATATACATAAACTAATTGGAAAATTACCAAAACCAAAAGGCGGTTGGACCTTGCCAGGTCATCGGTATACAGGTCCTTACAATCCGCTAGACCAACAACGAGATGAAAACGACAATCCATTGCCAGGACAAGAGCCTTATAATCAAGTGGATGCAATAGCAATGCGTCACGATATCTGTTATCGTGATCATGAAAACTCGAAAGCAGATTGTGATAAAGTAATGTTAGACGAATTACATGATATGGAGCCAACAAATCTACGAGAACGTTTTGATAGAAGATTTGTTCAAGGAATGATAGGAGCAAAATATAAACTCGGACTCGGGAAAGAATTATACGATGATCTTGCAGTCGAACTACACAGACCTAAAAAAAAAAGTTTCCGAGACGTAAAGTTGTTGCAAACGCTGTAGATGATATCTGGGCAATAGATTTGGTAGATGTATCCAATATGGCTCAGTTTAACGATAATAAGAAATATTTGTTTAATGTCACAGATGTTTTCAGCAAATACGCTTTTAGTGTGCCAGTTTCAGATAAAACAGGAACGTCAATCACTGATGCGTTAAAACAAATAATATCGAGTACCGAAAGAAAATCAAACAAAATCTGGACTGATCATGGAGCCGAGTTTTTTAACAAAAAGTTTGAGCAGTTTCTAGAACAAAATAATATTAAAAAATACGTTACAGGGAACGAAGGCAAAAGCGTTGTTGTCGAGAGATTTAATCGCACGCTAAACGAAAAATTACACAAACATATGACAGCTAAAAACACCAACAGGTACATCGATGACCTTTCTCAAATCGTAGGCGAATATAATAACACGAAACATTGAACCATCAAAATGTCACCCAATGACGCTATCAAAAATCCAATATTAGCAAACGAAAACATGTACCGCAGACATAAATTTAAGGTCGGTGATAAGGTTAGAATCTCTTTGACTAAAAAGATATTTGAAAAAGGATTTACTCCAAACTGGAGCGAAGAAGTATTTGTTGTTGATAAAGTACTCTTAACAGTACCTGTAACGTACGCGTTAAAAGATCTGGCAGGGGAACCTATCGTAGGTAGTTTATACGAACAGGAACTACAAAAAACTGAACAAGATGTTTTCGTTATCGAAAAAGTGATTAGGAAAAAAGGAGATAAAAGTTTAGTCAAATGGCGTGGGTATAGTGATAAATTTAACAGCTGGATTCCAACCCGGTCGATTTTATCGACTGTGAAATAATGCTATTATAAATTTCCTCATACTTTCGTTTGATAGATACACCTTTTACTGGTTTACATAATGATATTAGATATTGTCTGCGATCGTCAGAGATCGTCATTAGATTAAAAATCTTGACAAAGATGAAATCAAATTTTATATTTTTCTGTCGAACTGAAATTTTGATGTTTAAAAAAGGTCTGATTAACTGCAAAAATACCTGCTGTTCGGTAACGGTAAAATTAAATTTTATAATTTTTTTAGCAATGTGATACTTGACATTATATTTTCCAGTGGTTGGTCTGCTATAATTATATCTGTTAACGACGGTGACTATTTCACCATCATCAGACTCGTTGTTATATAAAATATCATCTTCGTTATAACCAACAGATTTGTCTATCATATCATTAGAGATTGTGGAGACCTTATCGCTGATATCACTAGTATCTTCTTCGTATAGTTGAACGAGTCGTTTCATCATATCCATATTATAATATACTTTTTATCTAATTTGTTGTTATAAGATGACTGACAAGGTAAAATATCACCAAAAAGTTAATATAATAAACTACCACGAACTGACCGAAGCGGTAAGAAAATGCCTGTCAGGTTATAGTTCATATTCCGTTGACGTTATTGTAATGCAAGGTGATTCTCATAAAATATTACTAACAGAAGCAGAAAAAAATAAAATTAATGAAAGTGCAGTAACGACGCTAAAATTTGATTGCGATGATATTATAGCATTTGCTCATCATTGTTTGACTAAAACCGAATTACAAAATATTATTATTCATCATATCTAAAAATAACACTAGCATCATATTTGTTTGAAAAAGCTGATTTTGTTGCTCCATCAGCTACAAATTTTACTGATCTGGGATTTATATTATAATATTTCGCCGCAGCTGTAATTGATTTGAATTTGATCTCCTCGTCAGTTTCAAGGTTTAACGAAATAACAGGTTTTATTGGGCATCTAAAATTAATACCACCACCTCGTCCTTTTCTCACATTTTCCTGTTGGGTCACTAGCTCCAGATTTTCCAATCGATTGTCTGTTTTTACATTATTGATATGATTAATAACCAGACCATTGGGTATAGATCCGTTGAACACCTCGTAAACAAACCTATGACCAGTATAACAAACTTGATCTGTCGATGTTCCTCTAACAGTTACTATAAGATATCCCATATTGTTCATAGAACTAAGAACTTTTTTAGTTTTTCTGTTTCTAATAATACCGCGATCGTTAGCCTCGTATAAATCAAAGACCGGATGCGGCTGAAACTCGTCTTGTAAGGATAAATTTTCAATATTATCATCAGTGACTTTACCGTTATAATGATATACTCGTTTCCCCTTTGGAATGTCATCGCAAAATAACGTGTAAATAAAATCTTTTCTAAACATCGTAATTCTTTCAGTATTATCTCCCTTTACACTAATCGTATAACCCGCTGGCGTTGCTTTACCAACAGATATTCCAGTAATGATATTAATAACCGAACCAAGTGCATTTCCAGCGTACAGGTTGTACTTCGGATAAACATGATATACCTCTTGCTCACGTGCGCTTGTCAGATTTACTGTCATTATATTATAGGTGATATTTTTTTTATCTCTAATTGTTTTTCTAGCGCATGCGCAGTGTGCGGTAAATTATCAATTAGATATTAGACTATAGTATAGCGATGTTGAAATTGCGTGATATAGCCAAGAAGAGACTTATTGGAGAACCTGTTAAAATAGCGACTGCTTTTGCAGGTTTTGATAATAGTTATCAGTTTGATAATCAAAACGTTTTAGTAATTTTTTCTGAAACAAATCTCTTTCATCTGCTACAGACGACTGTAAAACGTGAGCTTGAAAAACACAAGGGTCTAAGATTGTTAGTGCAATATCACGTTATATTTTCAAAACTACTTGTGACGGAAGAATCTACTAACAAGGAAATTGCAGACCCTTACATCAACGCAAAATCTAGACGTGTTTTACTTGGTAGTGATCTTTTGTCACTATCTAATGAAATACACCAAGAAATTTGGAAAAAAATAGAAGAATTTACCGAATTAGGTTCGGGTTGGAAGTTTGAAATGATCAAGGAAATTTTGTTTCACACGATGAAATATGACGCATTACGCGGTAGTTCGTATATCGACCTGCCACCAAAAATAAAAAATAAACAGTGCTGTATAAACATAAAAAACGTCGATAGCAAATGTTTCCAATGGGCTGTTCTTTCCGCGCTATTTCCAGCAGAAAAAAATGCTGATCGTGTTGAGAAGTATATCAGTCACGTGTCAAGATTAAATTGTGCTGGTATTGACTTTCCAGTGGCAGAAAATCAAATACCAAAGTTTGAAAAGCAAAGTAATGTTTCGATTAACGTTTTTGGATTAGATGAAAAAGAAAATGTCTATCCGAGGTATATTTCAGAAAAAGCTTCACAATCGACTATCAATTTACTGTTTTATAAAAATCATTACGTTTGGATCAAAAACTTTAACAGACTAGTTGGAAGACAGTATAATAAAAATAACAACAAAAAGTTCTTTTGTTATCGCTGCTTGCACGGTTGTAGAGACAATGAAACATTACAAAAGCATTTGCAGTACTGTAGTGACGTACAAAGAATAACAATGCCATCTAAAAAAGATGGCGTGTTACAGTTTGTCCATCATAATCATAAACTAAAAATTCCTTTCGTCATATACGTCGATTTCGAATGCTTACTTCAACCTGTACTTGGCGTAGAAAATGATCCTAACCAATCGAGTACAAGAAAAATTCAAAATCATGTTCCGTGCGGAGTAGCGTACAAGGTAGTTTGTTGCGCTGATTCGAGATTATCTAAACCAATCCAACTCTATCGTGGTAAAAATCTAGCTGTCTGGCTTCTCAAGCAATTGATCAGCGAAGTTGATCATATAACTTATCGTTTGAAAAGAGTAACTCCAATGTTAAAATTAACACCTCAACAAGAATCTGATCACGAGCAAGCGAAAATTTGTCATATTTGTGAAAAAGCTTTTGTCAGGAAAAAGTACGTGACCATTGCCATTTGACCGGACAGTATCGTGGAGCGGCTCATGACCAGTGTAATTTAAAATTTCACGCTCCAGATTTTATTCCAGTTATTCTTCACAATTCTTCACAATTTTCGAGGATATGATAGTCACATCATTGTAGAAGCTTTTGGTGATCCTGAGATAAAAGCTCATCTAAAACTCGATAGCGTCATCAAATGCATCCCAAATAATTTTGAAAAGTATATGTCAGTTACGCTAGGTAAATTACGTTTTATTGACAGCCTGCAGTTTATGGCAGCATCGTTAGATGAGCTAGTAAAAGGTTGTAGTAAATTTAATAACCTAAGAGACTGTTTTGGAGATAAATTTAATCTACTAGCTAAAAAAGGAGTTTTTCCATACGAATATCTCGACGATTGGAGTAAATTTGATGAAACATCTTTACCTGGCAAAGATAAATTTTACTCGCAACTTAAAAATGAAAATATAACTGATGACGAGTACAAGTATGCACAAGATATCTGGAAAGAGTTTGGTTGTGAGACTTTTGGTGATTATCACGATTTGTATTTGAAAACTGACGTGTTATTATTAGCAGATGTTTTTGAAAGTTTTCGAGAAGTGAGTTATAATAATTACGGACAAATCTTTGCTGGTATTATTCTGCCCCCGGACTGTCATGGGATGCTCTGCTAAAGTTTAGTAAGGTAAGGTTGGAATTACTGACTGATGTTGATATGTTCAATTTTATCGAAAAAGGTATCCGAGGTGGTATTAGTGTGATAACGAAGAAGTATGCTGAAGCAAACAACAAATATTTGAAAGAGTATAATCCTGACCTTCCTTCGAAGTATATAGTTTATCTAGATTGCAATAACTTGTACGGGTATTCGATGGCAGAACCAATGCCGTTTGGTGGATTTCATTGGATCACGGCTGATCAATTTCTATCAGAGACAGAAAAAAGATACCCGACGATGTTTCGTATTTCGTTGAAGTTGATCTCGATTATCCAACTTCACTACACAAATTGCATAACGATTACCCTTTCTGCGCGGAATCGATGGTTATAGAATATAGTTTGTTATCAGAAGAACAACAAGCGTCAGCATTACCAAGACAACATTCTATGGTAAAGAAACTAGTACCAAATTTGCTTCATAAACGTAATTATGTTTTGCATTACAAAGCTTTAAAACAAGCAGTCGATGCTGGTCTCGTGTTGAGAAATGTTCATCGCGTACTAAAATTTAATCAGTCACCGTGGATGAGAGGTTATATTAACTCGAACACTACAAGAAGAGCTGCGGCAAAAACTGATTTTGAGAAAAACTTTTTCAAACTGATGAACAATTCTGTTTTTGGTAAGACGATGGAGAATATTAGGAAACGCGTAAATATCGAACTAGTCAATGATGTCAATCGCAGAAACAAACTTGTGTCAGACGATGATTTTGTGAGCATGAAAATATTTAATGAGAATCTTGTTGCGATACAAAGAAGAAAAACAAATCTAAAACTAAACAAGCCGATCTACGTTGGAGCTTCAGTGTTAGATTTATCAAAGTGGCTGATGTACGATTTTCATTATAATTTTGTTAAAAATCAATGGCCGGCTAGTAGATTATTATTTACTGATACTGATTCGCTCGTATATGAAATCGAATGCGAGGACGTCTATCAGGATATGCATGATAATAGATATCTGTTTGATCTTTCCGATTACCCACGTGACAGTAAATTTCATGACGACACAAATTAAAAGGTTATTGGTAAGTTCAAAGATGAAATGAACTCGAGCGCTATCAAATACTTTATCGGATTACGTAGTAAAATGTATGTCGTATTGTTAGACAATAATAAAATAACAAAAAAAGCAAAAGGTCTGCCTCGTGATTTTGTTAAAAAGTTTATAAAATTTGATGACTACAAGTACGCGCTTGATGGTGGTGTTAGTTTTATAAGAGCTATGTCAATTCGGACAAATCATCATAAGCTCGAAACAGATGTCCTTATCAAACGCGGTTTGAGCAATTTTGATGATAAACGTTATTGCGAAAATGGGGTAGATACATTTGCACTTGGGTATTGTCATGATGATAGAGATATATTTGACATTATCTTTGCAAACTAAAATTTTATCTAAACTTTAAAAATAATGTTTGAAAATTTGACAGTAACAAATAGCTACAGTAGCAAAATCAAATATCTAATGATGGACGGCAAACCATTGACAGTTGAAATTAATAATGAAATATCAGGCATATGCTTTAGTGGTAACCGTGACAAGTTAAAACTTTCGCTCATCAGATCTGATGACAGCGAGTATTTTAATTATCTCGAACAATTGTATCAAAAGTTGCTAGCGGAATTTAACAACTTTCACTGTCCGATTAGTCAGCATAAATACACCAAACTTACAATTGATCTTGATCGGTCAAAGTTGTATTTTATCGACAAAAAATACCCTCTTAACAAATCACAAATAAAAGATTTGTTTGAGTCCCGTCGTTATGTGAGCGGTAAAATAAAGTTTAGCCTCTATTACCATGATAATGAAATATTTTTGATATCTACAGTTGAGACATTAACAGTTGGTAATGAGGTATAATACCACTTACCTTACTGGAATTCTAATGCGTAATTTAGTCCACAATCGCCACGCTCTGCTAAATCGTAATGATTTGGAAAATTGAGTCTGACACATCATTTTGCTTATTCTGGAAGATCACGTAATTAAATTTTACCTGTTACCTAGGTATTTTGCAACAGGTGTTCTATTGTATTTGTTTGGAGGTCTAGAGGGGTGGGGAGAGGGGGTTGTTGAGCTCGGATTCTTAACGCAATTATTGATTGCAACAGGTGTTCTATTACGTTACCTAGGTATTTTGTATTTGTTTGGAGGTCTGGAGGGGTGGGGAGAGGGGTTGTTGAGCTCGGATTCTTAACGCAATTATTGATTGCAATAGGTTTTCTATTACGTTACCTAGGTATTTTGTATTTGTTTGGAGGTCTGGAGGGGTGGGGAGAGGGGTTGTTGAGCTCGGATTCTTACTTTCCCCTACTACTATAGTCATTCCTGTATTAAAACCAGGTTGATAGGAAATTCAAAATGGCTGCCTTAGTGGTCATCCTGAGTATCTGTATGTGGCTACATTTCCTGAACAGATGTCAACATTAATGTGATTTTCAGGTAGCAAAATAGCAATAATAGTTAATGCAAATTGGTTAATGTGCTTACATATGATATATTAGTTAATACTGAGGTATTAAAAAGTATATACCATGTTAAACAATTTAATACTTAAAATTATTTAATGTGAGATTAAAAAACCCCATAAATGACATGAATTGCTTGCCATATATTGGATTACAGCAAATCATTGTATTTACATCGTCCTTAATGTAACAAGATAACCGAGTTTGGGATTTTCGGATTAATAACAAAACACCATTGATGGAAATGCAATACAATGTTTAATGTTATATGGTGGTATGAAACGAAATATTATAGACACGTGCTTGCACTGGGTCCCAATATGAGACTAATTAACATAATAAGCACGATCTTTAAATGCAACAAATATGTTACCGAGACAAATGAAAGAAAAAAAAAAAACGATCCACGGTATATCACAAACAGAAATATGATCGAATATGATCGACAAATAATGTTATGTTCAAAATGATGAATTGATATAATGGCTAAAGGATGATTTGTTCGTTCAAAAATAACGAATTGTATGTTTTACTCATACTAGTAAAACGAATAATGGTTCGTTCATAATAACGACTTGATAGTTCTACAAACAAATGAGATTTCGCTCAAACTAGCGTAGTGATAGTTTTACTCACGATAGCAAAACACTGGATATTACAAAAAACCCTGCATTAGCCCACGGCTAAAATACTATGTATCTGGAGCAATGTAGACACTCCCTGATTCCAAGCAAAGATTTGTAGTCACCGACCACCATTGATTCCTGGGTTAGACTATTAGCGTCCACCACGTTGGTCCGCCACGCTTGATCAACCTCAACCCGACTAGCAACGTTGAAATATTCGAAGCACTCGAATACACAAGCACAGCACCCCTCAGCACTGCACACGTAGCTCTACACTGCTGTACGACACGTCACAGCAGCACAAAACAGCATACGCCTTCACAGTACAGACAGCTGCACGCGGCACAGACTGCTGCACCCGGCACAAACGGCTGCACACTGCACCAACACAAACACAGACAGACAGCTGAAAATATATCCGATATCGTGTACTACACGTGACACTAGTATATACGGTAGTACACAACGACGGTATATACGGTAAGTCATATACATTCTCAGTCTTGCCTTTAAAACTACATTAAACAGGTTAAGTTGGCGGGTTATAGGATTCGTGCTGCATTAAACGGAATTTCGTAGAATTCTTGCCAAATCACATATACGAATAAAACATTATCATTTACTAAGCGTTATTTACTAAACTTGTCGAAGCGACATAACTGCGGAATTAAAAATGATAATACAATAGACAACTTTTTAGCCATATTAACGAATAAATTTACGTACCTCTATAGCTGGAGGTTTGGGTCTCAGTAGACAGACGTCCGATTGACAGAACTGTCAGTAACGTAATATTTTCGTTACAGTTTGAATCATATATACACAGGAAATGTAGCTCAACATCGTCCGTGTAATCCATGTTTTCGGTTTTTCCAGCCCGAAGCACTTCGCACGTGCCGAGCAAGGAAGAACCGAATTCACTATTTTTCGAAATGTATAATACACATTGATCACCCTCGGGTATCATTGTACACTAAAAGCGAAACCCGAGTACGTTTACTTAATAAAAAACCCCACATTTATACAATTCCGTGACACTTAATATTAGACATTGTTGGAGATGACAACAATTACACAGTACACTAAAGTATCTGCAGCAGAGCGTTGCTATAACCAAATTTCAATGAAATTTGAAAGCAGCTTTGTAGTAATGCAAATTCGTTTGATCTTGATTTTCAGTGGTCCATATTATCGTTTAGGGGATTTGTAGCCCCGTATTTTATCCTTTCTAAACTGTTTTCCAGGATAACTTTGGTAAAGGTCTTGAATTTCAAACAAATTAATATAAGGTTGATATTGATTAGAGCTTGTAGAAGTCGGATTTCTTGTGTTGTTAACATTTAGCAGGGTTATGGCCCCTGATTGCAATTTCCCCTGAACTACAGTTTCCTTGGCATAACTTTATAAATGGTTTGATTTCATTCATAACTTTGGTGTGCAGCTTTACACCGATATCTCAGCTGAGTGATTATCAGTCTGCCTTTGAAGAGATTAGTTTTAAGGATTCAATATGATCATTCAGTGGAACGATGAACCTGATAACCTGTCTATTTGATTTTTTAAAAAAAAATTATTTTACAACTGAACATTTGTATGAATCGCTTGATTTTATACTTACTTGTGCAGCCTAATACATTTATCTCTTTACTGATTTGATGCCAGAATATTGCATCATTATTTTGCAGTTATGACCCATTATTAATAGACACACCCAGATTTAATTTCTCAACATTCTTATGTTAAGCTCCTGCTGACAAATTGCAGTAATTGGGGTCCATTGCCTTGTACTCATCACGACTGGCTCAAGTTTCAATGCATTACAGCAGTTATGCAATGCCAAAATATGTATCATAGGGTCTTGCTAGGTTGTTTAGTAGAAAAGTCGCAGAGTAAGAGTTTTATCGTTGTTTTAGTCTTTTGCAAGTTATATTGGTGCATTCCTTGTCATAGAGAAAAAGTCATTAAACATGATTGTCTTTAGGGAAAGGTAAACTAATTCAGTAATATAGTGTATCATACTTGCTTTGGACTTCATAGCTGTACAAAATGATCAAATTTAGGAACACTTTCTTGCAGGTAGTGAAGAAAACAGAAAAAAACAACAGTTTAATCGACCGATTTCCCACATAAGGTTACGAGTATCGTTGACTTGACATTTCCTTATTAGATGGGGTTTTTCCTCAGAACTTCAAAAAAATAAAATTGAATTCGTTTAACTGTTGTAATTCTCAATTTCTGTGTAGTCTGGTCAGTGCATTGATTTGCAGATATATATATATATATATATATATATATATATATATATATATATATATATATATATATATATATATATATATATATATATATATATATATATATATATATATATATATATATGAAAGGCCAAAATCTCATACAACTGAAATCAATTAATTTAACTAATATCCAGAAATAAAATAACTAAATGTTTTCAAAAAAAATCTTAGTTTCTTGTCCAGAAATTTTACCAATTCATGGTTGATAGTAAAAATCCACAAACATTGAATAAGAGAAAAGGCAGTTCTAAAAACAGAATTGGTGTCTGTTATGCACATAAAACTAGTCTGGTGTCAAACTGTCAGTCAATCACGCTGCTACCAGAACTAAACAACATCAAAACATTTTTTTTGGGCAATCATGCAGTGATTAACACATGATCCTGCTTGAAATTTGTTATCGGTCATTTGGATTTTTAAAATATATTTTTTTTAAAATTTAAAATGTAATTGACGTCTCTGATAAGAATGACGTCTGTCAAATGTCACGATGCGATTATCATTATCATTTTTCTGACAGATGCTTGACATAAATTTTCCTTTTCGTATGTAAATACTGTTTTGAAATATTCTAACCCTCAAAGACATGGATCTACAGTGACAAGAAGGACAACTTGATAATATGTAACATTTGTGAGGAATTTAGGGATAGCTGTTACAATTACATAGCACCAGGACTAGCTCATGATGCTGTACCAAATGTATCTGCTATAGAACTTCAGCATTAATAGACCATAATATATTTTAGATGACTGAGCGTGAAGGCAGAATATGATTCAGCTAATAATCTCATCTTTGTCACATAATTTATTATCTGAACAAGCTAGTGCATACTTAATAGTAATATTTTCTTTCGTAAGCAGCTAACACAACTATACGTGTGGGCTTCCCAAACAACCATACGTGTGGGCTTCCCAAACAACCATACGTATGGGCTTTCCAAACCATTCCTAGACTGATGCTCTAACAGCACATTATCGATCAAGCATTTTTGTTTTTTATTTCATTTTTTTCTTCAGATTTAATTATCTTATATATAGTATAATCTGCTATTAAATACCATGCCTTCTGCTACACGATCATGGTCTATCTAGGCAGGCGGTGTTTTTTGACAGGTTACAGATGATCAATTAATCCATGCATTGAGAATGTTTTCTAAATTGAGCTGGTCTTTCATTGCTGTGGTCTTTTAAGACAGGTTTTACTGTATATGATATTGTTTGATTTTTATTCCATTATCATCATATGAAGATATTTCACATTCCGACAGTCGTTGTTGCATATATACTTAAAAAACTACATTTGTATACTGATTTCATAAATTCTGGCAGTTTTTTCTTTACTAAATGTCTGTAGAAAATATTGCAATCAGCTCTCGCCTTCTATATTGAATAGTTCAGTTGATTTTGCCGAATTCTCGTGTCACATATTGTTCAATATCTGTTCATGGATTCAATGATTTCAAATTTTCGAATCTAGTTATAAAATAATGTTTATTGGCTTGTATGTGAAATATTGTTTCAGGAGAGTATTTTTATCTCGATAAATGCAATTTTGCTGTTTTAACTTGATTAAAGAAAGTTACTAGTTGAACTTGTTATATTGAATAGTAATACAAGAGAAATTTTCTCTATTAGTTTTTTCATCAAATTAGATGTTCATTTCTCTATGGAAAAATGTTAGGTTTATTAAGAACATGCTTGATATAAATAGTTGGATAGGAAAAACTAATACTGTCTCGTTCAGCGCATGTGTGCCTTTGCCATAATTAACAAATTGAATATGTTGAGCAATGTTTCCGTACACTTCATTTATGAAATTAACTTTCTCTTATGTCCAAAGCACCTACCATAACTTCACATCACTAGCTTTTATATTTCGTTTTTCCATTTCATCGATTTTTATTGGCTTTGTAGCATTTTGCAACAGAATGTGTCTCTAAGATTCAGTGTAAACTTTATTTAAAAAATTTAATTTAAATTGCGTCAGAATATGAAATAAAAGTTCGATGAACATCGTCAAAGTCGGCATATTTTCACCATCTCAAAGGTGTATAGAATCTCCCTCATATTCTGTGTGATGTTCGATCCTTATTACCTGATTCTGGTTGATATTATATATCAGTTCTTTGTCAATGTGCTAAAATGGTGACAGTGCTGTCTGGGAATGCGTTGCTGATATTATGTCTCTGCCTTTAATAGAAAGTTGGAGATGCTTAAATATTTCCTTGATAAACTCAATATGTATGAAAATTTTTTTTCATTACATTTCATTAGGATCAAAATTCCGTTTTCAAGTCTCCTGTATTTTGCATTATGTTTTGATTTTTAACATATATTTTTTAGATGCAGTCGAAAACTGTTTCCTATTTTTTTATTATGCCCCTATTCACTTCTTCTGTAACTCCATTGATTACTCTACCATTGTCTACACTGTTGTTGTCTTATGATGTTTTTCATGCGTACAGTTCTTTTTATTTATTTTCCAGTAAGTATTTTCGAAGGGCTATCTATTTTACCTACGCTTTCATAATCAACAAAAAAATGTAGACCATGTATGGTTTAACCATAAATTTCAGCTGAACTGGTTTCTTCACATTGTCACATTTTCGAATCATTATTATTAAAGAAGCTTTTTCATTTGGCAAAAATAGATTCTGCTAATTATTTAGTTTTATTAGGTCAAGCATGAAGGAGTTTCATCTTTAGTGTGTCTTTGACATCTCTGCTTTACATTTTTAGCTAAAGATATTTTTAAATGGTATATTTTCAACCGGATTTTAAATTGTTCATTGAGTCATCACATCCATTCCGTTTCATCGAGACATGTGCTCGTTATAACTTATTTGTAACAGTATATGTGTCACCTTGTTTGTTGCACAGAGACAACTATTGTTCATAAAACATGCTGTCTCTATCCTCTCCCATCAGGTCATCGAGTTTAGAACTGAAACATCTAAACTAACGTGCCTGCGTATACATATGTATGAAGTTAAGAAGGTAGCCAGGTAGAAATGCTTTGTTGTTTCGATTTCTAAAATTTAGTTGTTGTAAGTTAGATGTTCCAAATGTATCGGTCGTCTGGTAACTGGTTCATGATAAGTTTTCTTTGCTTGCTTTAAACTGTCATGTCTTTTGAACTATGATGAATATTGTTAAAACAATCAGCTTTATTGAATTGTCAACTTTTTCTCTGCTTTCCCCATGTAAGAAATACTTCCAATTATAGCCCTGAAACTTTTGTTACGTTTCAACACGTTGCATTTTTCTAGGCATGTTAATTTGACAGTTGTTGAATATCTCCCCTATGAACCCTGTCTTATTCTCTCATTTTGATGCTTTGTTTAAAAACTTTATTTATGTCATCTTCATGTTTTCAAATCCTCAGCCAAAGATTATTTAAAATATATCCTTCTTTCAACGTATTTATAAACATTGTTATAGTTTTCATATTCCTTCATGCCATCTGTTTGTCTTCCATAGATTGAGCATTTAAGTTCTTGGTAATATATTTTATTTTATCCCAATTAATTTGTTCACGCAGTTTATTAATGCTTGCTTGAGAAAATATACTATCAGCGTCATAGTGACGCTGTATTAGAACATTGTTCTTCGTGAGTCGTTTGGAAAAGGAGGATTATTTTCCATTCAGAAACAGACAAAAATCAGAACAACAAACCCTCAAAACAATGCCACAAACATGCATGTAATATTTTATCCTTGATCAGTTACATTTAGTGTTATCAAGATGCAAACAAGAAATCGGTCTGTTATCAATTGGAAACGTTTCTGAACCCTTTTAACCATGTCAAAAGCATTCGACTTATCTCCAAAACCGTATATGGAGTAATCATGTTTTATTTTAATCTATCAATGTTTTCCATACGTCAAGATGGCATAAATGCAGAAGTGATCTTGTGCAAGTTCGTGTGATATCAGGGAGAACTGTAGATCATTATCATCAGGTTTATAAAGAGTCCAGTCTAAACTGTGACCATGTTTATGGATGGGTTGGTTAAGTGACTGTTTGAGGTTGAAAACATGAATGGAATCTAGGAGTTTTGATGTGTATGGGTTTCCATGACAGATAAAGCTAGAGTTGAAATCTCCAAGGATAATTAGGCTGCCACCTGTCGAATTTCCATACTCCAGGAGATTCGGAAACTGCTCCAAAAAGATAGATTCTGTCAGCATATTTTTTCTACTAGTAGGAGGGCGGTAGAGGCAGAAAAAAAGGACTGACCTTTGTTCCAGTGTGAGTGTGGTTTAGACTAGTTCAAAGGATGTGTGGAAGAAAATGAAGCTTGTAGTATGGTTAAGACGTTTGATCGTGGAGTTCTTTGCAGTGACAGTAATTCCACGACGTGATGGAAAAATCTGTGGGTGTTAGATCTTAGCACTTGAGCTCATCGCCTGATGCTTTTAGCCATGTTTCCGTCAGGAAAAAGACGTCAATATTCTGATCGTAGATAAAATTAACTATTTCTGTGCTTTTTTTCCTGGGTTCTACTGACTGGGCATTGAATCATGCGATGGTATCTCTTGTATAGTTGACATAAAGGTTTACGATTTAATAGAGAGTTTAATTAGGTTATTGATAAATTAATAACTACTTATCTCAAATTTTAACAGTAATTCTTAATTTGGTCTCTCTATTTGGCATGTACTCTTACAACGGATATGCAAAAACCAAAATGTGCTATTAAATTCAGTTATATATTTCTCTTTTTAACATTTCGAACATGTCGTAGCATTATTGTCATTTGGAACATAGTTAAGGTTTAATTGCAGGTAATCTTGAAATCCTGCTTGCATTCACGTTTCAGCTTCTTTAAAAATATAAATGAAGGTAGACAAAATAATAACTTAAGAAACCTCGAAGATTTCAAAATCGTTACAGAAGGTAACTTCGCAAGCGAAAGTTGATCTTGACACGAATTGAGAGATAGATTAGTTTTTTATGTAGACCAAGAGCAGATTTTATTACATTTTTTAAACGTTGTTTTACCCAATCGTTGTGTATTGACATCCGTTAGTTTCGAGAGACGATGGAAATGCGCCCAAAAGACGTGTCGTCCAGGGCGCGTGCCTGGGCCGGTTGATATGGAGAATCAGCTGTTGCCCATGCAACTCACTCCCCCTCTCCACGCAGCTGATGGATCCAAGGGTAAGGACAAGCTGATACGTCATGGCACCAGCGATGTTGCAGGTGTTTCGGTAATAAAACTGAAAGTAATGCCAAGTTTCCTTCGGTACACCATCTCGGGATTTTCTGTTGAGGTTTACTCCCTTAGCCCTTCCCATGAGTGGGTATAGCCGTAAGGCAGCGAAGGTTTGAAGTCATAATTTACCTTCTCCTAGATGGGCTACCATCCAAGGTTAACGGGCCCCATCTACCCGAAGCATCAGGTTTTGAGGCACCAGAAACTCGCCTGTCATCTCTTCTCCAGTCAGTTTAAACAGGTTCCGCTGGGCTTAGTAGTTAAGCCACTCGCGAATGCCTGGAGCAGGATTTATTTGTCAGAGGCTCTATCAGGTGCAATCCATTCGGGGATTTCCATGCGAAGTGGGTGCTTATCTCCCACTTCCGCCCCCCGGCGATAACAATCCTTGGAACCCAATTACCTGATACAACAACTAAATAACAACTAGTTGAATACTAGTTGTAATAAAAGAACAAAAAAACCCCCAAAAAACTCCAGTTATAGAAATGTGTAATTTTACATCAAAAACGTCAAGTGAGAAAAATAAAGTAGTATTATTTATCATAAAAATATAAATTCAACAGCAGTTGGTTAGATAGTACTTAAACGAGGATAAATTCTATAAAATTTGTAGATGCACCAACCAACGTGGAATCCTATGAAGTCATAAAGTTCATCATTCCTTTGTAATTTAGCTACTTTTCAATTGATTACGTCACAACACATGAGATCCTATCGGATAAAATAATTTAGTAAGTAAACAGCGCAAGCCAAAATATGAGCCCTATTAAACTTAAAATATAGTCTGGATTCAATTGGGGCGAAAATAGACAAAGTAAAACGTCAATATACTTCAAAAATTAAAAGACCATTATTCGGGAAAGAGGAAACAACTTAAAGGGAAAGATATATTGGATCTTAACGTTAATAAAAATATATACGAGTTACATTAATGGATAAACATAAATGAGGAGGGCTTGAATCTCAGTTATAAACTTCTCTTTTAATTCTTTAATGTTTTGATAACCTTGAAGAGCACACGAATGAACAAAATTGAAGAAGGTATCAATATTGAGTGCTTAAACCATGATCTAAAGCCCACGTCACTTTGAGGGCACATAACGAATTATAACAAAATGGTCGGATTCAGTGTTTAGAGATCTATATTGACATCTACTGAATGAGACACAGTTTGAGCATTTATACTGTATATAAGCCATGTCGGTGATTCCGTGTTTAAAATATAGAAACATTTGGTATATAAACTTTTAAGAATCATCCTCGATGAGTAACACAAACAATTAATGTAATAATTCTGTTAAAGATTGTTTTAGAGTAACTGCCTAGCACACGCTTTTTGTTGTTTTTCTTTTATTGTTCATGGTGACTTTTGTGGATAAAATGTTACTAGTTTTTACAAGAAATTTCAAAGAAATAAAATAAACCGATTTAATATTAGTTTTGGAAACGAAGACGCAAATGTAATAGATGATTAATGTACGTGTTTCACGTCATGTTAGACTGGCCACCAGTCTTTTCTGCTTCTTATCTGTCAAACCTGTTCTCGACAGGTAAATTGAGGGTACATGATTCGGAGTCTCACTGAGAAGTTTGGTGAAGTCTGCAGCTAGCTCCACTTGCCGACTCTACTTTTAGTCATTATAACTGGTCATGATAAGTTCAATCACTGTCATATTATCACTGTCCTCCTAATATTACTAGAACAATATAAGCAACTTGTTCTAGCTAACTTGATCTAATTGTTACAATATTCAATTTATCCTGTCAATTAACAGGTACAGGTGTGCTGATTAAAAACATCGACAAAGACATTCAATGATGATAGAGAAGTATGGCTTCCTGTTTACAACTAGGGTCATTTCGTTTCTGTCTGTGTGTGTACGAGAGAGAGAGAGAGAGAGAGAGAGAGAGAGAGAGAGAGAGAGAGAGAGAGAGAGAGAGAGAGAGAGAGAGAGAGAGAGAGAGAGAGAGAGAGAGAGAGATCTTTAGTATTCCTATCCGAATAGATTCAAGTGA
Organism: Potamilus streckersoni; assembly: GCA_016746295.1. Taxonomy (NCBI): domain Eukaryota; kingdom Metazoa; phylum Mollusca; class Bivalvia; order Unionida; family Unionidae; genus Potamilus; species Potamilus streckersoni. Next base: position 81,243 of record JAEAOA010000511.1, read on the forward strand.
ACTCTTGTGTGAAAAGATTACATTTGACCACTAAAATGATTTAAATAAAACTCAGATCAATTGCAAATAAAATCACCGAATATCATACTTTTGTTTGTGTAATATCTCGTTGTTTTAACATCATACGTTTATTTTGCATATTTTCCTACTATGATCGTGCTACAAAAATGAGAATATTTCATCGAGAACGGATTAAACGAAATTCGAATCTTTGCAAAACTCTTTTTTTTCTTTTCAGCTTTTATTTCCTTGAATATAATGAATTGCAGTTTTAGTATTGTCGACTACGGTTGTTAAAGTAGGAGAAAGCAAAATGCATACCATAACGAGATCGCAACACTTGCCGTAGAGTATTGATCACTCCTTTAGTAATTCTAGGTATGAGCTTCCTCTCATTTAATTTTCCATGCTCTATTCAACTGAAAGTCCAATTTGCGTTTTGTATTTCCTTGATATATATACCTTTTTCGTATATTTCTCTTGCAATGTTGAAAACCTTTGTTCTTTAGTACTCTGATCTCATTATGATGGTAATTGCTAGCGTTAGAGGAACCTTTACAAGACCAAATTTTAATATTTTCCTATATTTTATCTCCTTTCTTTATCGTCTGACATAGTTGAAAAATAGATAAATCTTGATATATCTATGCTCACTTGAGGAATTTTAAATTAATCCGTAATATTTCTGATCATGACTCTTTCCAAGTTTTCTTAGTTCATTCCGTTTATGTCCCTTCTAGTTTTTGAAGAATCTTTAAAGAGGATTAATTCGTTTATGTTTTCCTTTTCCTTTATATTTTTGAATAAATATCTGTTTTCAGTACAGAAAGGGTCTGAAACTTAATTTTATTTTCATTGTACTTCAATCCATTAGAGATAAAATATAGCCGTGACGTCATAGGGCATGATCACGTAGGGGTGTTATCTTGTCTGGTTGGCAGAAAGACCATAGATGTACTACAAATTTGAATACGCTTGTTTAAGATATATATATATATATATATATATATATATATATATATATATATATATATATATATATATATATATATATATATATATATATTTCTAAAATATTAACCGCAATCATCATAGTTTCGTTTCTTTCTTCCTGTGCTTTCCCTTTCATATTTGGAAACTGAGCTCTTATATGAAGGAAATTATTTATGACTGGTTTCTTTTGTTTGAGGCTCTTCACATAAATATATTTACAGGATACCTAACCTATTTTCTTCAACAGTATTCACATTGTTTTAATTCTATTTTCAGCCAAGTTTTATTTTAATACCAGTAAGCATCTACGTATTTTTTCGATGAAATATTTTCATCCCAAAAAATACCACACATCTGTCTTTCAGTATGATTGGTTTGATTTTATATTGGAACTGCTGTTGGAATTTCAGTGACCAATTGTATGTTTCTCATTTAGTTTAGATATGCAGTGTTTTCAGTGAAGTTTAATTTACATAAATGGGTTACTAATTTATTTTCATGTTAGACACATAGTTATATAATAAGGTCAAATCATAAGGGTCTCTTCCAGTTTCGTCTACTAATACAACTAAAAATGTAAATGTTAAATAATTATTTTTAATGTCCATTTTCATTCTCCTAATTAGAAGATTCGTCATCAACAGTCAGCGATCTCAGCTGACGAGTACTTGGTAATATTTCTGGTAAATCAGAACAAACTTATAGTTACAGTAAATTTAGGTGATCTTACATATACCATTATGATAGTAAAAAAATAGTTAGTCGATGGCAAGCTATTCATTTTCTCAAAGAGGTGTTTTTATTGTTTAGCAATAAAATAAATGTTGTTGTAAGAGGTAAAAGGTTGGCTAGAGACTCTCTCTCTCTCTCTCTCTCTCTCTCTCTCTCTCTCTCTCTCTCTCTCTCTCTCTCTCTCTCTCTCTCTCTCTCTCTCTCTCTCTCATGTGTGGCTCTATAGCCACAGAAGACGCTGCACAACTACAAACTGGGGACACCTCTTATGGGCGCATTGCCATCGTCTCTCGAGACTAACGGATGCCAACAATATCTTATGGTCTTAACTTAAATTAGGTAATAAACAAGAGCAAAAACCAAAAGGTTTTTTAAATTCAACAGATTATTTATTTCTCTATAATACAAAATTAAAATGTTAAAAGAACTTACAGTATTGTGAATTAAATTCCAAATAGTCCTAAAAGTTGTATCACAAGTCCAAATGTATAAACAAATTTCCGATTGAATTCGAGATAAGTTCCAGTACTAAATGAGTTGATGGACCCGTTGTTTCGAATGTGCTAAAATACCAGTTTTTTATAGTTTGGCGATGTGCTGAGAGCCTTTTAAAATATGACAATAATATAATCCAAAATAAATGTTTCAGTCCAAAATAGTATTGATGAGCACTTTGTATTGTTCCTGTAAATAATAACTTGTGTTACGACCCTGTTGTTGAATTACATGTATGTTAAAAAAAATTTTTTCTTTTCTTCATTTTTATTTCATTCCTTTATCATCAAACATAATCATTTTTATGGTGATGATTATATTCGCAGGATTTGAGATTTTGCTAGAAACATCGTGTTTATTTAAAACATAAATGTGACTCGCGTAGGCACGATTTTTGCATGACAGTTTTTCGTATTAATTAAACAATCGGCAAGAGCTATGTAAATTATTGGCTGTGATAGACTTCATTTCTACGCTTTTGTAATGAATGGAGTGATCTGGAAATCGTCACGTGTCCTTCGTGCATGTGTACAGGTAATGACGTTCTCAAACAGTTTAAATACTCAGTTACCTGTAAGAAATAGCCAGTAATGGTCGAGAGTCATATTCTAACATGACAAATCCCAAACATCCTATACAGTTTATTTAGGAGAAATATTTGGATCATCTTCGTAAATCGAAAGCCTTGCTAAATTTTCCATTCTAGAAGATTCTAAAGTCAGAAGTAAGATTGTAGTTTTAACTCAGATTCAGGAAAACATATTTATATTAAAACAGATCTGAATATTTAATCCACACTCATAGAGAAATTTAAGTAATGTAGTCTGTTATTTTGCAAAATAAATGTAAGTAGTTAGATACTCTTTGAGCTTGATTTTGATCAAGTACAAAATACAAACCTACATAAATAACAATCATAACGTAAAGCCAACAAATATTACAATATATATATATATATATATATATATATATATATATATATATATATATATATATAAAGAGAAGGAGAGAAATAGAGGGAGACAGACAACGACAAAGAGTTGTGAATGACAGAAAGTCCTATGGACGTACTTATATGATCATTTATAAGCATGATCGTTGCATTCACCTTCAACGTTATATACACCAAAAATTATATATGTTACGAAATAGCGATGTTATCATGTGTTTTGTTTCCAGCTGTATTTGGCTGTATCCTTGTCATTAAGTAGATATACATTTCGAAGAAAAGACACAAACGGATAAAGACAGAACTAGTGTTATGTAGATTTCACGCGTTGTTATTGTAATGGAGAATGTTAGTCTCTCTCTCTCTCTCTCTCTCTCTCTCTCTCTCTCTCTCTCTCTCTCTCTCTCTCTCTCTCTCTCTCTCTCTCTCAGATGTCAGGTCGAACTTATGACATGCAGAGCATGCGTATACATTTATCCACTGTGACCCAAGTGGAACAGGAAGTCGTCTCGCAAAGGAGGAGTATTATCGACGAGGGTAAGTCTAGTAATTCTAATTGACCTCTGCCTTTCTATAGAGAGTGTATCATATAATCATAAATCGTAGTATAAATAAGCAATTTATTTTTAACAACATATATTTGTATGAACTTACTTCTACCGTAATGATTAAATGCTACAATATAATTTAACGCCGTCATCAGTTTACATTGCCTCTTATATCTAGCATGCAGGAAGTTTAGTTAAGCTTTTACAAATATCTTATAATGAAATTGCTGTCGTGACACGCAAAGGTAGAAAGTCTGATGTTGAGTCTGTTTACTGCGGTTGTTTGTGGGTTTATTTATGCGTTTTATTGGATTTAACGCCATTTTCCAGCATATGATAGGCAATACTTGGTGACATGGTGGCAGTATTCTTAGTGGAAGAAAAGCACCCCGGAAGACCTCGGGAACAACCACTGACCCACAGAAAGCTACTGGCAAGCTCTCCATCATGTACATGCTGGTCGAGTCGAGATTCAAACTCACGCGGACATAGGTGAGGCGAGTAAGTGATCTGCAAAGGCGAGCGCCTTAGACCAGCTATGTCCCGTTATTAGGGTTGATCTTGGCAGAGGATCGAGGACCCAAAGATTTTGTTTAATTTTTTTGGAGCGGGGGATGGTGGTGAAATAAAACAAGAGGGTAAGGGGTCTTTGGGATGGAATCCTAGAAGCTCCAGAGAGGTTAATGAAGGCGACTTTGTAGATTAAACAAGATAGCTTCTTTGCTGCCGATTTCAGCCTTTAGATTATCAAACAACTAAATATGAAAATCTGCGCTGTATCTCTCTTTAGAAAACACATCACCGTGCCTCTTCGCCATAAACTAATCATGAAGGAAATACGACATATTAAGAAGAAAATATGCGCTTTAAAACTGTTTTTCGTTTAGGGAAAAGATGTATTATTTGCGGAAACAGTGGTTACAAAAACTATTTACAACGAATACACATATCGTCACTGAGAAATTGCAGATTTTCAAAATAATAAATAATTTTCTAGGTAGGAACATTAAAATAATTTTCATTCAGTTATTTTGTTCGTTATGTCATGTTCTAGTTTATCGTTGCGAATAACTAGCACCTTCAATGACGAAATTAATATCTGCATGCAATTTCTTTATTTATCCCTTGTTTTTTTGTTGCTGTCACTTATGCAACAATGTCATTCCATGACACGTCGCCCACATACACAAAAACCTTGCGTTTTACCCGTGATCATATGAATTTACGGATGTGTTTGTAACACGTCACATTTCATGTAAACGCAATATTTATGGTTGACATATTATATTCCCTTATGCAATGTTTTGCTCTCCATGTATTTTATTCCGCGCATATAAGGTTACGGAAGGTTGGGGAATCATACCCCTCTCTACCTAACATTTCAGTATAACTGCACATTACTTTACAGGGAGTAATGGTTAACACTGGTAGATAAATTTCTAACTTTAAACCAAATATCTAATTCAATATTGGCAACTAAAAGAGAGAGAGAGAGAGAGAGAGAGAGAGAGAGAGAGAGAGAGAGAGAGAGAGAGAGAGAGAGAGAGAGAGAGAAAGAGAGAGAGAACTTATTGTAGCATTTCTACATGTACACCTATATACACACAATATAGACACATACCTATGCATATATACACACACGCACGCACACACACATACACACACGCTTCCACTTTTTACCCGGTTCCCAACTTTAATGATAGGATTCATCCCTATTGGAATTTTACGAAAATCGTCCAAGTTCTCTGCAGTAAACTTGTTATGTAATTCAATTATATGCTGCAAATGCATCAGTCATTCAAATTATTTCTCACCTTTTCCATAAAATCTATACCAAAAGGTGAAAAACTTGTCTAAGTTGTTAAAATCTCTTTCCATTTAGGTTTATTGAGACAAGTCTTCTCACCCAAGTGAGTTTTAAGGAATGTACAAACATGGTTACATCTAACATTTTTAAACCTCTTTCAAAATACTCTTTAAACTCTTTACAATAGATTTTCCTTTGTACTTTATCGTTTCCACCACCTCATAGAAACTTAGGAAAATGCACATTTAACTCTTGAAGTTGGGTAAGTAATCTTTTTGACCACTGTAAAAGTAAAGAATAACGTCTCTACATTTGCTTTCATAATTTAGCTTGACCATATCATCTAACTGTTGAGAATATAATACCTAGATCCATGAAATAAGCAGGATCTACCCGTTTCACTAACATTCCGTAAACTACGCATTAACGTAAATACTCTCGTAACGTAAGGTAGGAGCCTAGCTGGCGTATGTTTTGTGCAAGGAGAAAATGGCCATTTTTATCATCTTCGGACTGAATCAAAATAAACATATCGGACGAAGTTTGCGACGCCAACGTGTCTTCTGGGACAGTACACAGGTCCTGAATACTTTGCATAATCGCAGTTTAACATCAGCATATCGCCTTCCAAGAGGAATTTTTCTGCAACTGACAGATTTGGTGTGAGAAGATATACAGAGACCAACACTGATATCTCGTCTTATAACCACACATATTCAGGTTTGTATTTTGCTTCATAAATTTAAATTTAAATATGCTGTTCGTAAATACCCTGCTAAAATAGCATTTACTTGCCCAATGAGAATCGGCTAGTCAAGTTGGTTACTTATTCCTTATTCAAGATTGAATAAGGAATAAGTAACCAGTTACCTATTGAATAAGGAATAAATAAACAGCTACTTACTCCCGAATCAACTATTTCTACCTACATTTGGTTACTGATTCCTTATTAACATTCATTTGGCTATTCATTATTTATTCCCGGTTCAATAGGTAATTGGTTATAACTTACTTATTGAATATTAAAACCCCTTCAGGGTATCCAATGGTGTTATTCTAACCCATTTAGAGAAATAAGACTGTTCTGTGGTACCAGCTATAAAGAGCTGGCTAGAGGCAAATCATGGACTACCTGTAGGAAGGGGTTATCGCATTGGTGTGTATACATAATTAGTAATTTGAGCTATGATTAATTATTTGTGTTAGATATTTGGGTCGCGTCCTGTTGTGCATGGCGCGAAATATTATTAATATTTGTATTCGAAAAGCTTGCTAATGACTCAAGAAAACGTGAAACCACAAAAAAACATACAAGTGTGAAGTAAGAGATTTCTCTTATGTGGTCAAAATGTGCTTAGAGAAGAATTATTTTAAGTATCTACATGTTTAGTAAGCCTTCAGTTGACATCGACTGTTGTCTTGAAGTCATTGGAACTTGGTAAACAAGCATACAGTTAGGTTTATGAAAAACGCTCAGTGTGAATCAAATATATCAATACTAAGTGCGAATTAAACCCGTACCTAAATGATCTTAATTGCAAACTTCTGATGGTCGGTTTCTATTCAGGAATCTGTTCTAACAGAAGCCTCATTCATTAAAAAGATTCGTTTAGGTGGCGCTCACCAATTATTATGTACTTTTGAGAGAGTGATATATGAAAGGTGAAGTTTGAATTTAAAACGTGCACAGTGGAGAGAACGTTGGCATACCTCTATGCTACTTTCATGTAATGTGGCTGACATTGCTTTGGATATTGTACTTTTGGAAATTTTAAATGATCTTAGCACACTGCTAACTAAAATGACTGCTCTCTTGTGCTCCAAAAATCAACCTGAATTTGTCTAAAGAACACTATCCTTGGCAGCTATTAAAATAGGGAAAATAAAATTTGCCACACTAGACTATACCAGCTTCTGAAAGTGCAATGAATGAATTACCAAATACATAAAATGTAAAAAAATCGTTATCGGCTTTTTTTTTACAATTTACCTCTGCAGTTTAGGAAGTGAAAATGTACACATCTGGAGTAAGGCCAAGCTGTATACTCTATAACCCATATTACACCCATCAATCATACACCAAAAACAAAAGGTTATTAAAGGTTTTTTGAACGATACCCAAGATATACAAAGTCTTTTCTTAAATAGTATAACTAGTGAGGAAACCCCCAGAAATTCTTTTTCTTTAAAATTATAACCTTATGCTAAACTCGAAACTGTAGAGCGTCACCTTAGCCTATTTCCAGAAATTGGGGCGTCATAAAGGGGATGGGGAGGGAATTGTACAATGCATGCGATAAGAAGATAATATCTTATTTATACATTTGAGCCAATTCGTCTCCTTCTTAAAGAGTTTTGACATGGACCTTTCTCTGACATTTTATCTCTAGGGGATAGTGCCGAGCCACGAAAGAAGTCCTGATTAATCTTATCGCGAGGAATCAGCGAAAAAAGCGACAATTTCGGGCACCTGGTATTAAAAAGAACCCCATACAATTTGGATCGATATAATAGGTTGTAATTATTGAACCCCTAAGTAGAATAGATCGATTTATAGCCTCTAGGACAATATCTAGTTAGAGATCTCTTCCAACTGTTGGAAAACTTTAAAGAAAATTCGTTGACCCGATTTCTTGGAATCCGGAGATTAATATATGATAGTTGCAACAAACTCTATGAGCAGATTACATCTTCAGTCCACATCTTGTTCCTACAGTTTACCATTAAAATGATCTTGATATTTTTATTGTATGATATCTTCTAAACAGCGATATATTTGGCTCCCAAAACATTTTTGACGATGTTGGTGTAATGCAAGCGGAAAACTAAGAGGGTCTTTACTGATACCATCACTATTTAAAACCATTAGAATCTATGAACAGATTTCAGCGTAACTTTGTGATGCTCGAACCCTTACTCGGAGAATTTTAATTTCAACCGCTGTTTGAAAGCTCGTAAAGAGTAACCAATCCCAGCAGTAGGAAACCTTAGAAGAAACTTAATCGAGACGATTTCTCCGAATTAGCGGTTAGATGAAAGAGATCGGGCACAACACATGCGATCAGAAGATTATACCATACTTATAAAGTTGGGACTCTATGTTTCCTCTTTAAAGAGTTCTGACAATGGACCTTCTATGATATTTTATCTCTGTGCGACAGAGTCCAACAACGAAGGCAGACCTGACGACTATCGTCGATAGGAAAGAACAATGGTTACTGGGTATGGAAAACACAAAAATTTGATAGATTGTATCAAGCTTTTGCACGAATTGAACCTCTACTAAGAGTATTTTGATTACAACGCCTCTTGGATATTATCTAAATAACAGAATGAAAAAATGGAAGAAAACACGTCGAGCCAATTTCGCAAAATTCTCGGCTAAATAAGGTTAGTCGATCACAATGCATGACGTAAGACTTTATATCACGTATGCACTTGGGCTAATAAGTCCCCTCTTCATACACTTTTTACATAGACCCATCTTTGATATTGTAATAAATTTGGAGTATAGGCCATTTGCATATAGTTTTCCATTTTAACGATTTCATAGATTGATTTTGAGATGTCCTCAGCACAACTAATTATCCAGTGGCTAGGGGGAAAATGTCACAGAATGCGGTGTTGTTGAGATTCCAGGATGACATGATTTAATTTTATAGGGAAGTTTAGGTCAGAGTTCCATAGGTGTCCTTGGAGCTCAGTAGTCCCTACTAAAACCTAACTAGATGGAACGATTATGTGAGTCCATGTGCACTAATCGTGATCATTGACTGGTAAAATGTACATTAGACTAATTCAGAAAGAACGGTTTCGTTGTTTGGAGACATGTGTTTGATTGATTTATATTTTTTTTTACGGCGCACCAGCACTATGAGGCTATTAGCGCCAAACATAAGGTTATATCATTTTTCATTTAAAACTGGTAAAATAATTTTATCGACCAGCGATTGGAGACCAAACAGTTAAAGGTAAAGCGATAAAAATGGTAACGATGGTAAATAATTAAAAGTTTCCCGATCAACGGGGTGTGCAAATGTATGATGACGAAAACATATGATTGGCAATAAAAATCTATCGATTGCAAAACTATAACACAAAACTGAACAAGGTGATAAAATAAAAGCTATAATTTATGATAAATGTTTGCTTCCTTAAGGAAGTCTATAATGTTGGTAATGTTAACTGTATCAAAGAGCTCCGTCATGTCTTGCACAACGTAGTAATGATTACGCGTAGGTTGAAGATCGAAGCATTCCAGCATAAAGTGCTTAACGGTGAATGGTTCATTACAAGCTATGCACTCTGGTGGGTATTCTCCTTTTAAGATGTAGGAGTGTGTTAAATAAGTATGACCGAGTCGAATTCTTGCAATGACTACCTCCTCTCTACGAACGGATCTGTAGGAAGGTGTCCATTCTCCTAAGGTTGGCTTGATGGCATGAAGTTTGTTATTCACGGCATCATTCCATGATGCCTGCTATTTATGACGTAAACAGTCTTTGATACAACGTTTAAAATCAGTATATGGTGTTTTAAAATCAGTTGCTTCTAGTAATAGGGCCATATTAGCAGCACGGTCTGCTTTATCGTTACCTTGAATTCCTACATGGCTGGGTAACCAACAGTATACTATATTGTGGGAGGTACTCATCTCAGTATGCTTAAGGAGAATGTTTGCTAATAATGAATTCTCCAGTTTTCTGTTATGTAGTGACTGAAGTAGTAATAGTGAATCGGAGAATATTATGCTATTTGAAATACGCTTGCTTGCAATGTATTGCAAAGCAAGGTCTATTGCTCTAATTTCGGCTGAAACAATTGACGCACCATTTGGCAAGCGAACTTTGGTTGTGTGGTTTCTACTTACGAAGGCTGCAGCTACCTTTTCCTCATCTTTTGATCCATCGGTATATATATATATATATATATATATATATATATATATATATATATATATATATATATATATATATATATATATATATATATATATATATATACTTTTCAAATTGTGAGATGAGTTTATGGTAAGAGTTGTGGAAAATGGAAGGGTATGTCTCCGATATTTTTCCATCATGTAACGTAAAAATTACCCTTGGTTGCTGAAGTAGCCATGGGGGGTGTTTCTGAGATGTTGGTTTTCAGAATTTTTGAAAAATCAATTTGGGTACTTTCGAAAAATTGTGATATTCTAATGCCAAATGTAGGTATGACATTTGTATTATTGTCAGATAAGGATTTATATTTTGGTTCTAAAAATTGCCGAAAAAGCTGGGTTCAGAGGGCTAGATCTTAATTTGATAGCATATTGTGTTGTTATTATGATTGCAAATATTGTGCAAGGTTACAGACGAAATGAGGTTAAAAACAATGATTTGACCGGCCTGGTAAAATAGTTCAATGTATACAGTGCTTTGAGCTGTTTTCAAGGCGTGAAATACTACTGCTACGTTGCGGAAATGTAATAAGGACAAACAGTGCAGTTGTGAAGTTCTGGAGACAAAGCAGCAAAATAAGGAAGGACTTAAGGGGTTCCGGCTATGTAAAATACGTAAATGTTAATATACTGTATCCATAGGTTCTACTCATGGAATCATTACGTAGAGGATCTTGATTTTAACGCCTCTTATACTGTGTCGCAATAATGCCTTTTTCTAACAGCAAAAATAGTTTAAAGAAAATTCGTCGAGCCGATTTCGAGAAACTCGCGACTAAAGAAAGGAAGTTGAGGATAACACATGTCGTAAGATTATATACATGTGGGACATTCCTTGGCATCCGTTAGTCTTGAGTGACGATGGAATTGCGCCCATGAGAGGTGTTCCATCTGTAGTTGTGCAGCGTCTTCTGTGGCTATTGAGCCCCACATGGGAGTCCTTGCTGCAGTTGCTGCACTTGAAGGTTGAGTCAGGTATGTGGGACATTAGTCCACTCTTTATACACTATTGACCTGACCCTTCCATTGACAATTTTTCTGTACGAGATAGAGTCCACCTATGAAGGAAGTCCTGACGAACTGACAAATTCCGTGCAGACAAAACAGCGAATTACGCGGTACCTTTTGAGTACCTGATCTAAAACACACGCTGAATTTGCATCTAATGTATCAATAATTTGTAGAAATTTGACCACTACTTACAGGATTTTGATTTCAACGCCTCTAGGACGGTATCTAGTTCGGGAAATGTTGAAACAGTAGGAAAACGTAAAATATAATTCGTAGAGCCGTTTTCGATAAATTCACGGCTATATAAGTGTGTCAGGGTACACTGCATGACGTGATAATATTAGTAAATGCCGACACCGCGGAAAAGGCGGAGGCATGCGACCATCTCCACGAACCAAACCATCCAATAGTTCATTCAGTTTTGCGAGTTGCCGAGGTTGACATTGCTGACCTTTGTACACCTCGCCATTGCAGATGCACCAGCTCGTCGCGCATGTAGAAGCCGGAAAAAAGTTGTCGGGTTTGGAGAGCCGGAGTTAGCCCTGGCAGCATTTGCTATGGACGCTAGACGAGCAAATAGGGGAATATAAAAGATACCAACTTCTTTGCAGTCGATGAAAACAAAGAAAATTGCTTTGCGGACCACCCATATGCGCATGTCCAGGGTCATCCTCCGCATTATTGGACGCTAAAGCTGGACCGCAGCCAGTCACCCCGGCCAATTTTCTAGGATGTGTGTTTTCCAATTGTTAGAGGGTGGGGATTTCAAAATGTCTTTCTGTAGGGCATGGCCAGCATATATGTGCTATGGGTGAACATCAAGTCTCTTTTTTTGTGGCGGCTGCTTGGAAAACCGTCTTATGTTCTCCACCGCAAAGAATGATTGACGATGTGATCTCCTTATCTTCTTTATTGCACCTTATATATTTTGAGCTCCATATTTCTAGAAATTGGCTTCATAAATTTTCAATACACCTATCCAGTGAAGGAACGGATTCATATATATCTCCAAGCGGCACTGAAATCAAACTTCTCGAAGTACAGTATCTGTAAGAACAAAATATTGATACAATCGATAGCCTCAGAAATTGCCTCCCCCACTTTAACTGATTCCTCTCACTTCCTCAAGAATTACTTCATGCTTTCAACATATCCCCAGACATGAAACTCAAGAATGTCCAATGTAAAACTCTGTATAATGGAATTCAATATATGTACGCTTTAATCTGTTTACTGCTTGTATTCCCCCCACCATCATTTATTTACCTCCAAATTTCTCTACACCTGCTTCGCAAAGTTTTTAAAAAATCTGCTAAGGGGCATTAACTCTTCAATACTGCGGGTATCCATACGACCTTTCTATTTATCCCATTGTTCTTGATTAATGTTGTCAATACATCTTGTAGGAGTCAAACATATCCATATGTACAATCTTTCAAAATAAAGATCGATCACAAGGTTATTTAGGCGAGCTCCGTACCATTTAGATAAGGAGAGAAAAGGCAGTCTCCTTGTAGTCATCGTTTAAACGACTGCGTATTGAGCTCCGGATTTATCAAAATCGCCTCGAAAATACTTAAAAGCTTTTCTACTGTAAAAAAGAGCTCCCAACATGATTCTGTCCAAGAGACGCCGAAATAAAAATCTTCTAAGGAAGGGTAGAATTAGTAAAAAATCTTGAGATAATCTATGCTCAAGGTGTACTTTTCATATCTGGTACCGAAAAAGCGCCACTTATTTCGCTGATTCATCTCGAAGAAATTCCTTAGGACATCCTTCGTGGGTAGACTTAATTCCATATAAATAAAATGTTAAAGAAGTGCCCATGTTAAAGAGGGGACATAAGATCTCAACTGTTTACATAAGATATAATATTGTCACGTCATGTACTGTACCCGGCCACATTAATATAGCCGTGAATGTCTCGAAAGCGGCTCGATGAGTTATATATTACATTTTTCTATTGTTGCAGCAGTTTATTAACATTTACAATTTTTCATAGTCGGTATCCCCTAAGGTACCTCTTTTTCTCTGTTTCGTCTCAACGAAATTCATCAGGACTTCCTTCGCAGGTGGACTCTGTCGCCTATAGGTAAAATATCAATGGATGGTCCATGTCGTAATTCTTTAAAGGAGGTACATAAATTTCCCAACTGTGTACGTAATGTAAAATCTTCTTAATGTGTTTTACTCGAGCCCCTTTATATATATATCAGCAAATGTCTCGAAACCAACTCATCGAAGTTTCTCCAAACTTTGCCTAATGTTGGAACACATACCTACATAAAAACCGCCCCGAAAGCGTTGAAGTAAAGATCCTCGTTGTAGGTTTTTAATTTGGTCAAATTATTGTAACTGAAACTCCTCCTGCTACACTACACCGCGTCTTGCTATCTCGAGTTCTTTAGGATAGGTCTTTGCATTTGGAGTGATAACCCTCTGCATTTCTCTAAGGACTGGTGTTTTAGAGTGCGACATATTTCTGCCACAGCCGAATACCGTCTTATTTCTGGCTTCTTTTCCCAGACCGAGTCACTGTGTCGCTGAGTCGCCGACAGGGTATCGTGTGGTCGGCATCTGCGTTGTCAACTGAGTCTCTCTATAGCCGACTGGATCGTTGTCTGGATCACAAGATCGCCGACTGAGTCGCTGACTTGGTCGCAAGGCGCCTACTGGGTCGTGAAGTGATCTACTGGGTCGCTGAGTAACCGACTGTGTCGCTGATTCACCGGCTGGGTCTTCTAGTCGACTGGGTAGCAGAGTCGCCGACTGGATTGCTGCGTGAATTGCAGAGTCGTCGACTAGGTGTCCTGTGGTTGCAGGGTCGCCGATTGCGTCTCAGATACGCCGACTGGGACTCAGAGTAGCCGACTGTGTTGATGACTATGTCGCAGTGTCACTGAGAGATACACCATCTTGGTCGCAGAATCGCCGACTGGGTCACTGACTTCCTGGCAGAATCGCCGACTGGGTCCCTGATAGAGTCGCAAGGTCGTCGCCTGTGTCGCTGACATGGTCGCAGAGTTGCTGACTGTGTTACCGGCATGGTAGTGCGTCGTTACTCGATTGATCGATCGATCGATCGAGAGAGAGAGATGAACAGTGGGAAAGGACGAGACAAGAGCTATCATCAGTTAAAATGTATTTTGTCGCAAGATTTCCGCGTTCTATATACCTCCGACGAGGCGTTGGAATCATAGTCCTCTAAATATGTGTCATAACAGTCCAAATATTGTTCCAGTCAGTACTAATTGTGCATGTTTTTTCATACCTGATACTCGTTGGTTGCCCCTTCGCGGGTCAATTTTAATCTTTGACATAAATTCCCAAGGAAAGGTACATGTCAACACTCTTTTGAGACGGAACGTAAGAGCCAAGGGTGTACGCAAGATATAATCTCCGACAACATGTGTTGTACTCAAGCCCCTCTATATATCAGATAGTTTATCCAAATCGGCTAGACGAATTTTCTTCACACTTCTCTACTGAGTCTGTGTTGAATTAGTACAAAGTATAATTTATTATTGCTCAAATCGATCTATATAATGATACCCGGTACACTTAGGATGCCTTATTGGATGATTCCTCTCCTTGACATTCGTTAGTAGTTGCTTCCTAGGTCAAATGAAGATGAAGTGTTATTGAATTGTCCATGTCGAAACTCTTTAAGGAGGGGATTGTAATGTCCCAACAATATACGTAAGATATAATCTTCTTACGGTATGTCTTCGACCCGACCCCTTTATCTAGCAGCGAAGTTCTCGAAATCAACTAAATGAATATTTTGTGAAAATTTCCTATTGGTAGGTCGGGTCCCTCATTGCATGCTGTCCAAGAGACGTCGAAATCAGTCTAATAATTAGGAGAACAATCAATACAAATGATTGATCTATTAACATTTTCGTATTGTTCATACCCGATTTTTTTTTCAGATCACTTTCGCATTTCCTGGAAAATGAATCACTTGAATTCAACAATTTGAAGAAAATAAAATTCAACCTAAACTGATCACAACATAATACAATTTAACGTGTCAAGTGTTTTAAGTCCAACTGAATAAAAACCTTTATCAAAAAATCAATTATACGACTACTTAAGCCTCAAAACCAGAACGAGGGTCAACAGCTCATTGTTCTGGAAAATAATAGAAGTTTATTACCAATTGATATATGCTTAATATCACGTAGTCCAGATATTACCTTGACTCAGCTTAATGATTCTTACTCTGAGAAAGTTATAAAGAAAATTACATTAAAAACGTTCTTTACCAAAACCGTCACTGATTTTAAAACAAGGTGAGCAACTAGATACAATTTTCTATTATTAGTTTTTTACGTCATTTAAATAAAAAATATAAAGTTAATAAGGTCAAACGGAACTGAACTCAACTTGTCAAATTCGGTAAACGTCAAATTCGGTACAAAGTAGTGATGCAATCTATTAACATTTGCATGGTTTTCATACCCAATACCCATCGGACACCCTCATTTGGTCGTTTCCTCTTTACGAAGTTCGTCGTGGATGGATCTATCCCACAGACATAAATCATCAAAGACTGGTCCATGGCAAAATTCTTCAGATGGAACGTAAAAGCCCAACTGATTAGGCATGATGTCATGTTCTGACGACATGTGTTGTTACTCGACCATTTCTCTCCAACTGCGAATTTCTCGAAATTGGCTCGAAGAAGCTTCTTTACACTTTTCCTACAGAAAGAACGGATCCCTATTTACATATTGTCCAAGAGACGATGAAATTAAAATACTCTAAGTTGTAGTACAATCAGTATAAACTAGTGATACAATCTATTAACCTTTACGTGTTTTTCATACCCGGTAGTCATAGGGCGCCCCTTATTTTGCTGTTTCTTCACCACAAAAATACATCAGGACTTCCTTTGTGGGTGGTCTTTATCCCCGATATATATATATATATATATATATATATATATATATATATATATATATATATATATATATATATATATATATATATATATATATATATATATATAATATCAAATAAGTGTCTATGTCAAAACTCAATGGAAAGATGACGTAGTGTTCCAAATGTAATGTAAGATATAATCTTATGGCATGTCTTGTACTCGATCTCCTTTATCTAGCCGGAAATTCTCAAATTTAGCTCGACCAATTTTTTTTCTTCTGTATTTTCCTGCTGTTGGAACGGGTCCCTAGCTAGATAATGTCTAAGAGGCGTTAAATATTAAAATCCTTTAACTGGAGGCTCCATCAATACAAACTGTTGATATAATCTATAAATACTTTAGTGTGTTTCACACCCGGTACCCATCGGACACCTCTTATTTCACTCTTGCCACCCTACAAAATTCGTTAGGACTTTTTTCGTAGATGCATTCTATCCCCAAGAGATAAAATATTAAAGAAGGGTCCATATCAAAACTCAAATCAACACATGTATTAAGGAATGTCGCATCTCTGTAATTGTAGTGGTGTGGCTAGGATAAGGCTTCTATTAGTTTGTCGTTATTTCGTCTTTCAGGCACTAAATTCCCCTAAGACCATTTTCTAGATCGTGAATCTACCCCGCTATTGTGGTCGTTAGCCAAGATGGTTTTGTCGTTTGAGAAGCTGTCATTCTGGTCAGAAATTTACATTATTAAGGACACATTTCTAGTCTCCTAACACTAAAGAGTCAGATAATTTAACGTTGTGGCAGGTGCACAATTTTTGTTTTGCGACGATGTATTAGATTTACGTACACTTTCGAGAAAAGTTCACTTTGCGTGCGGAACTTCCTACTTTGTGTGTAAGTTATGCTAGTGTTAGTGAAACGATTCATAGGGAGCTTTTATTGTTAGGCATGTCTTTTTAAGAATTGTTGTTGCTTCTGTTTGTGTAACTGAGCCATTCATTGATTTACTTTGTGTACTATCCAATTTAAGGATGTCTATAAACGTCAGTAATGCTGCAAGATCAACTGGGTCTACAAGTGATAAGAAAATAGTTTTTCGATGTATAATTTACTTTCAATTAACTCATTTTGTATTTTGAAACCGTTTCTCCATTTTCAATCCAGTTTGTCCTAGATCTTGCTCTAAACCCTTCCATTTTTTAACACGAATTTTTACTAACTGGCTCTTTTTCATTTCTAATTCATGTAGACTATCTATGGTTTTACTCTTCGAAAATAGTAATCTTTTGTAATTTGATCTTTCTGTTGAGTTAGTTATGTTTTCTTATATGAAGCATAATAAATAGTTTCCTTCTTATTTCTAATAAAAGCATTTCAAAACATAATTTGTCATTAATGGAGAACCCAATTTCAGGAGCAGTCGCTGTTGTTAAGTCAGTTTGTTGTAGGAGACACTTATTTGGTCTGGCACTCTTGAATTGAGTCCTTAACGAGTGTTGTGTATTCTAAATCAATCAAAAAAGGCTTGCTAAATTTCCAGAATGTTCATTGTTGTTGTTTTTCGAAACGAAAGGATTATTTGGAATAGAGAATTATCTGTTCTATCCTGGTTCTATAGAGGAATCATTTACCATTATAAAAAGAGATTCTGAAACAACGGAGAAATCTAACCCCGCCTTCTTGATGGGGTTCGTCATTCTCCAAGTATATCGTTTTCATTCCATATTTCTTTCTCGCCAAATATCAATTTAATTATATTCAGCACAAAATACCAATTACTGCATCTCTTGCCTTACGGTTATTTAGCGGGTTGTAATTATATGTATTGAGAGCTTGATTCATAACTAGATCAAAGACCCCTCCAATAATGATGTTTTTTTTTTAAGTCTTATGTATCCTTCCTCACTAAAGAGTACAAATTTGGTGTGTGACCATTAGGACCGTATGTATTTATAATGTGTACCTGTAATTTTGAGTTGAAATCTATAAAACGTTGTTGCCATTTGCATCTAGTATTGCACTATGTATGGTTCAAAACAACAGCTACTCCCATTGAACTGGATGCAAAAGAATTGAAGATACATTCATAACTCAAAGATGATCTTATATATTTCTTACATCGTTTTTAAAATGTATATCTTGCAATATATATATATATATATATATATATATATATATATATATATATATATATATATATATATATATATATATATATATATATATATATATATATATATATATATATATATATATATATTGGGTATTCCTTCTCCTTTAGGTAATTCAAAACATTTCTTCGTTTGTCCGGGTCTCCTAACCCTTGGCCATTCTCAGTAATTCCTCCACTGTATTTATTTAAAATATCTTTATATTTTTTTTTATTTTTTTTTTAGTACATTACTTTCTGAAATTGCAGAATTATTCTTGTCCAAAATTGCAACTGTGAACGTGTGAGTTGTTTGTCTTTGGTTGCATATAAAATGCAAGTTAGCGCTGACAGAAATTGAGAGAGAGAGAGAGAGAGAGAGAGAGAGAGAGAGAGAGAGAGAGAGAGAGAGAGAGAGAGAGAGAGAGAGAGAGAGAGAGAGGGTGGGTTGGGTAGGTTTAACATTGTTATAGGTGATCTCTGAAGCAAAATGTAACAGAGATTGTCAAACGACATTTATTATTGTTTTGAGAGAACAAGTTAAAATGAGAGAGAGAGAGAGAGAGAGAGAGAGAGAGAGAGAGAGAGAGAGAGAGAGAGAGAGAGAGAGATGTTTCTCAAACTATTTATTTATCCACATACATACAAGTCTATATTTCATTCAAGATCAAGTTACATGTAGATGTACCCAACTCTGCTTTAGATCTCTCTATAAATGGTCAGAAACGTGTTTTTTGTATTAAATATACTCGGCTAATTGCATGTATACTAAATGACCCCATCTTTCCTTACCAGATGTGCTCTCACAAATAGTTTATTGCTTCCTTGTTAGTAATGATGTGTTATTTTTGGAGAAAGAGATCAATTACAAGTCATAGAAAGAGGTTGTTGTTTACAGGTTTACAAAAGTTAAGCATATCAATCTACCAGTGAGTCAATGTCATGTGTACACGTTCCATGTTAACTTTATCATCTCTATCTTTATATATGCTTCCTGAGTATGATGCTTAGAATGTGTTGCGAGAGTCAATATTTCTTTCTTCTTAAATACTTTTTTATTTTGCTATTAGAAACTGTTAAGTGCCCCAGGTGGCCGAGTAGTCGAAAGCGCTCGCCTTTACTGATCGGCGCCATCTCATTTCTGTCCGTGTGGGTTCGAGTCTCGGACTCAGCCAGTGTATATATAAAGAAAGCTGCCAGTAACTTTCCGTGGGTCTAGGTTTCTTACCAGGGTTTTCCACCGGTTGTTAAACCTTCAGTTATACTGGCCGCCATGTATAGACTAGCCTGAGATGAGAAATGGCATTAAACTCCAAACAACAGTAGCAACAACATCATCAATTATTAACATCAACTGGACGTTGAAAACTTTAAAAGCCCTTAATGTATTCATCGTTTCTACAACCAACAAAAAATTTATATTTAAATGATATTCTTCCTTCCACTAGACAATTCTTTTAAATATCCTTGCAAATACACCAAATCTGCAGACACACGTTTCCATGAGCAGTTTTGTAAACGATAAAAATAATAACCGATACGGTATAAAACATTTTTCGAAGTACACAGGTTTAGATTTATTAAACATGATACATTCAAACGATACGAGCCCTAAAACTTTGAAAATATGTTTTGCTGTTATTATATGCATATTAATGTTAGTAAAATAATCCTCTACAATTGCGATAGCCAAATGTGTACTGAAACTAATCACTAATTGAGATTACGATAAACTTTGGCGATTATTGAGATTGGTATTGCGATAATCGATTTTATTGTGATTATGTAAGTGTCGTTACCCGTTTTTTTTGATGATTAAGGTCACTTCAGCACACAACAGGCTGTATTTTTTGGCAGAGCCATTCCACTGGTGGCATGACTGATTAATATCGTCGCAAGCAGTGTCTACCTCTGCATGGTATAAAATTTACCTTTACAAATGTTAAAAATAATGTTTTCGCATTTGTAAATAATTTTAAATCAGTAGTTCAAACGTATGAAATATTGTTAAACAGATCTTGGCGTACATGTATATCATCATCTAAATGTTCAGTATTTTCTTTCTTCATACTTTTTCTCATTTTCCTTTTGTAGCTTGTGCTTTGCATTTTTTAATACACGATCAGCTGAGCGTAATGAGCTTATCCTTTAATATATCACACCAATCTCGCTGACTATTCCCGAATGTCAATTCACTTCATGCAGAAAAATGAGCTATTGAAAGGACAAATCGAAATCGTTGGCAAATAAAACTTTAAATAAATTTACCATGCTTCTCTAAACGTGAATTATATTCAACATATTCAATATTTATAGACAAGAAGTGACTTTCGGATCACTTTTGATCTCATATATGAACGGGATAATGCATAACCATTTTTCAAAGCGTGTCCAGCCTCCCATTGACGATATTCATGACTAAATATAGTCTACAATGGTTCGTCTTTTATATGATTAATGCTTGTAGATTTTATATATATATATATATATATATATATATATATATATATATATATATATATATATATATATATATATATAGATGCAATAAACTGACGACGAACAGTACGAAACTAGTAACTAACTAGCCTAAGCGCTTTCGACTCTTAATAAGTCTTTTTCAAATGCAAATACAAAACATATATACGATAAACAAATAAACACAAAAACGTTGTGTTTGTAAACCTCTACATGGCTGTATTCACATGTGCTAAAGCTATAAATACAACCAGCTTGTATAGACTAGATGCGGAAACTGAAAACATTGTATAATTCCCTAAAAGTCTACAAGCCATGGCGACATCTATTTTTACTTTTTGTACATATGTAACGCAGATTATATCCCAGATATTTGATTCTATACCGGTTATTTTTATAGTTAAAATTGAAGGATAGATAATAAGATTTAGAAAATGTTAAATTTTACTAGTGCATAGTTTTCATTTTCTAGTCTTCTTGGTTTAGACCGCTTGGTTTCAATGTTCTAAGGCGGCGTATCCAGTATGATTCCTTTTCCTTCCTTTTTTCGTTACTTTAGCTGTGGTTGTTAGCAATAGCGATAAGTATTATATCACTGAAAGTGTGGCCAGGGGAGGAGAAGTGTTCTGCGACCGGGCTTCTGTACAGCTTTTTTGTCATCCAATCAGATCTATGAAGGTTTATCCTTTTGTGTAGCTTTTCAGTTTCTCCGACGTACTGAAGGCCACAGATCTTACATGTGATGAGATAAATCACATTCTCTGTTTTGCACGTTTTGTTTGGACCATGTATGTTTAGTTTTTCTTTAGTCACTGTGCTAGTGAATGTCTTGGTCTCTATCATATGTTGACAGGTTTTGCATCTTTTATCGCCACAGGGTCCAGATTGACTAGTTTGGTTTTGACTAGCGATTGGCGTTAGCTTTGCCCTGACTAGGATGTCCTTTAGGTTTTTTGGTCTCCGGTAAGCTACTACAGGTTTGTTCGAAAGTATTAGGTTTAGTATGTCTGATGATTGCACGGTTGGCCAGTGGTTTGCGACGATTTTACCTACTTTGGGATTGTCTGGGTGATACGTCAGAATAAATGGTATCCTATCAACCTTTTCTTTCTGTCCATATCTGAGTAGGTCATCACGGTTTGTTTGTTTGGCCCTTTGGATTGCCTCCGCAATCAGGTCTTTGTCGTAGCCTCGGTAAATTAAATGTTTAGCCAGCTCTTTAGACCTTTCTAGGAATCCTTCATCGTCGGAGCAAATTCTGCGTATCCTCAGTGTCTGGCTATATGGAATGTTCCTAATGCAGCGTTTTGGATGACAGCTGGTTGGGAGGAGATACTGGTGTTTGTCGGTTGGTTTTGAGTAGATGTCTGTGTGTAATTTGTTTTCCACCAGTCTGGTTGTTGTGTCCAGGAAAACATGGTTTGAGTTGGAAATTTCTGCTGTGAATTTTATTGAAGGATGGACGTTGTTTGCCTTTGATATGAAGTCATCCAGACTTTCTCTTCCATACTGCCACTTCATTTCTATATCATCGAGAAAGCATACCCACTGGTATGGTGTACGCTCAAACGATGCTAAGAGCTGACCCTCAAGTTTTCCCATGAAAATGTTAGCATACGAAGGGGCCATTTTAGTACCCATTGCAGTTCCATTGATTTGTAGGTAGTTTTCTTCATTAAATTCAAAGTTGTTGAGTTTTAGGACAAGCTCCAGGAGTTGGACTAAGAAGTGTGTGGGTGGATTGTTTACAGTTCTTGTTTCCCATGCTTCGCTACATGCCTGTAACCCTTCGTTGTGCGGTATGTTGGTGTACAAAGATGTGACGTCTAAGGAAGCAAGTAATGTATCTGGCAGTAATGGTTCACTAGCTTTGCTTTTTATGAGATAATCTGTCGTGTCTTGAAGATATGATGGTAATTTGTGGACATGTGGTCTCATAAAATGATCTAAATATTCTGATATCCTTTCTGTGGGGTGCCCGTTACCTGAGATTATAGGTCTGCCAGGGTTTCCTTGTTTGTGGATTTTGGGTAGAAGATAAAATCTACCTGCTCCAAAACCAGGAAGGAAAAGGAATCATACTGGATACGCCGCCTTAGAACATTGAAACCAAGCGGTCTAAACCAAGAAGACTAGAAAATGAAAACTATGCACTAGTAAAATTAAACATTTTCTAAATCTTATTATCCTTCAATTTTTACTATAAGAATAACCGGTATAGAATCAAATATCCGGGATATAATCTGCGTTACATATGTACAAAAAGTAAAAATAGATGTCGCCTTGGCTTGTAGACTTTTAGGGAATTATACAATGTTTTCAGTTTCCGCATCTAGTCTATACAAGCTGGTTGTATTTATAGCTTTAGCACATGTGAATACAGCCATGTAGAGGTTTACAAACACAACGTTTTTGTGTTTATTTGTTTATCGTATATATGTTTTGTATTTGCCTTTGAAAAAGACTCATTAAGAGTCGAAAACGCTTAGGCTAGTTAGTTACTAGTTTCGTACTGTTCGTCGTCAGTTTATTGCATCTATTTTAATTAATCCCTGACACACGTGATCCCTTGGTGGATCCAGTACGCTTGAAAGGGTTGTTATTCGCCATATGATTTGTATTCTTTATATATATATATATATATATATATATATATATATATATATATATATATATATATATATATATAATAAATAACACCAACACGTAGAATGTGTGACCGGTTTCGCTTTATTGCTTCATCGGACTCATGACTCATATATACTACACCCATAACACACACACACACACACACACACACACACACACACACACACACACATATATATATATATATATATATATATATATATATATATATATATATATATATATATATATATATATATATATATATATATTGTGTGTGTGTGTGTGTGTGAGGAACCCAATCCTGAATAATTGTGTAATAATCTGAAGGTTGGTTACATCGACTGAATAGTAACAAAATGCATTCATTTTCTACAATCCTTAATATTTTACACAATGATGTTTAATGGTCTAAAGATCTGAAGATTCAGGGAAAACATGGAAAAAAGAGCACATAAATGCATTCACATAACTGTGTTTAGTGGCGGCTGGGATATTCCTTTTACTAAAAGTAAACTCAGATCCTGCCATATCAAAAATAGCTTCTATTTAATATATGGTCTATGATCAGTCAGATCTTAACACGTGCCGCCGCCATGTGCCGCTGACCAGTGCCGTAGAAAATGCATTAGGCGATAAGCATGATGTTATCACAGGCATAATGAAAAGTTAACATAATATCTGCCACCTGATTAAAAATGTAAACGTACATAACATCATCATTTTACAATCAAGTGTTAAGATTTTTTCAGTACATACTTTGCGTTTATAGTGGTCCATGTTGGTGTAATTGAAAATCGAAAATAAATTTGTTTTTGTATGGTATATTACAATATTGGGTATCCATGGTTATCTCTATCGGCGATATGATAATTAGCATGCATAACGGTCTGAAACTATTCTTGTCCAAGCCAAACCACAACGATTTACATTCTTTATCATCGCGCATGTGCTATATTTTTCAGAACCTTTTTATTTCCTTACCTATAAAAATGACCTGAACAAATTATACTCTTGTCTCCTGAATCGTAATTCATTCATCGTAGACAATGTGAGAGAAATGAATCAGCATTTCGAATGCAATAATAAACATTAATGTGTGTGTATGTGTATGTGTGTGCGTGTTTTTATAGGATTATGTGTGTGTTTACGTCTGCTTTTATTCATTATTTATCTATTTAGTGCGTTTGCGTCAGACATCGTGTGCCATGAATAATGTGCCTTATTCATTTTTATGTAATAAAACAGGACTTGATGATAACTGAGGACCCTTTTCGGTCTTCTCTTTTTTGTTTTCTTTCCCCTGGCTTATACTATGTTGATATGTAAATAATTCGATGTGTTCCCTTTCTTTCTTGAGTAATATGCGTACTTGTAAAGAGAAAGTCTCTCCGTTTGTTTCACACAAAGTATCTTAAATTATGATATAATCTCAATCCCTAATAACACACAGAAGTAAATTGTATGTGTTGTGCATATTTTATTTTGTATGCTATGATTGACTTTTGTCCATAAATGAGGGCAGGAGTTTGGGATTACTTCACTAATTCTTTTTTTTTAATAAACAACACATTACATAGCTAATACTTGTTTATGATTGTAGATTATATTTTAAGATTATTATTGGTTATTATTATTTAAAGTTAAACATGTTTACTTGGATCTGAGTTCAAGACACTAGTGTTCCCCTTGTGACAAACCTGGTCTCCCTGATATGTTACACGTTGTTTACTAAATTTATAGTAAGATACCTAAACCTTGTTTACAACTCGGAACGTTCTAGAAATGAAATTGATCGTTAGGTGAAAAATAATTCTGTTATTTTGTCTCACGTTTTACTTAATTCCTCTAGTCCACTTATAAGTTCTCGGTTGTTGAGTAAGTGTGTTTTATGTTTGCTCTTCCTCTCTGATAAAAAGTTTACACTGTAGTTGGCACCCACAAAATTTCCTTGCCTATTATATTATTAGTGTAGCTAGTACATTGTAGGCTTCAGTATCAATACTTCCTACATTCTGACCAGCATGTACTTTAATGTCAACACAAGGACTTTCACTGGGCGTCAGCTATATTGTTAGCTTATTCATCCAACATTAGTTACCGGTTTTAGATTACAGCTTATACAGCAGTAATTGTACACATACAAAACTGACCTACTCCGAGGAATCGACCATTTAATTCTCAAAGGGGGATGGTCTCGAATTTTTGTTGTGCTGAGATATTTCGTTTTCTTTTATATAAAGATAATTTGTTTGAAAATAATATGAAGGATAAAATATGTTTTTATTTTCCTATAAATCAGAGCAAGATATTTTTTCAGCTATTGACAGTTGGATTTTTTTTTAAAAAAAATGTGTCCGACCCCTGCCCCAGAATAAAAAATTGTTGATGTATACTATAATTACAGTTTTCAGTAGTACCATCGAACTAGATATGTAAATGTACCGCGGTATTCCGAGGTATAAAATGTTTCATGGTACCCAGCACCGATCTCCATTTGTCACGTCTTGGGACATGCAGAGGGGTGTGCGTTAATATTGTAATAAAATTAAGGTGATGCGCATTTGGTTATAGCGCTCCGTTTAAGCAATTGTTAGGTTTGTGTAATTGCTTGTTTGATTTTGGAATTCGGTGCAATGGGAAATATTCCTTAGCCCGAAATAATTAGCCAATTATTAGGAACAAACGTCACGGAGAGAAAGAGTGAGTTTCCAAGATGCTATGGTCAATGAGTAGCGAATTCAGACCCATTCCGCATGACTGCCCAGGTCGTGATGTAGTACTTTATAAAATCTAGTGGTGTACATTGGTGATGTGACTTCAGTGGCAGTATTTAAGGTAGGGAACCGGTAAATTGCACAATAGAATAAATGAGAAGGAACTCGGTAGATACCATTTATGTCGCCATGGTGGCAAATGTGATGTAGCTTTACTGGTCTGATGTGCATTGAAATATTAGATTGACTGGCCTCAGGTGGCCTAGTTAAAATAGTCTCCTGTGTTAGGGATAGTTGAAGAGTTTTTACGGTGAGAACTGCTGATGATACGGAAAGTGGACATAGAAAAACTATGCAGATGTGCGGTTGATGGATATTTGTTATGTTGTGAATAATGTGGTTGCAGTGATTAGAGTTTAATTTATTAATAGAATGGGTACATCGGGCTTTCCAACTTACAACTGAAGTTGTATAGAAGTCTTTGTAAATTTGGGGTAAACTTATTACTTCTAGCGGGATTCGCGCCAGGGTTTTGACACCGCTCGGTCAAGCAAAGACCTCTGGCTTGTAACAGTATATTTAAACAGCACTGTTATTTCGCAAAAAGACCGAAACAAATGGTCTAAAGCGTCTGTCTCTACATACCACTCGCACATCTCACCACTGCTGCGTGGGGTAGAGTTTAGGCTCGACCGACGTGTGTACGTGAAGGACCTTGCCAGCAACTTCCAGTTATTTAATGGTTCTTCCCAAGTTCTTCCCGGGGTTCTTCATCTATAACCTGTCATGTGCTGAAAATGGCGTTAATCCCGACAAAACCAAACACACCCATTATAAGTATAATGTGACCGTCATATTTACTTGTACAGCTAGGTATTTTAAGACCAGTTAACTCATTAAAATTCCATGCTTATTAGAATAGCTGCCTGGATTTATTGCTACGACCATTTAAAATGACGAATACCGGATTTTCTTACCAAACCATAATACAATTATAAGGAATTATCGGATTTCATTGTTACCATAAACGATGTCATATATTAGATGACGATTATCTTCGTCTCAGTTTGACTGATAGGCTTATATGAGGTCTCCTATATATTATTATATTATAATAAGAAATATGGAAATCAGTGAACATTAAACATTTAAATTAAAAGTTATTACCATCGGTATAATGTAAGAACAAATGAGCTTATTATTTAAAGTCTGGTAAAATTAAAATATCTCTTTGCAAATAATCTCAAAACATTTGCAGAAACTGCAAGCAGCCATACTGGTTGTGACTTATACAACTTTGTCACGGCTGATAGTTTACCCGACCATTTTCATCTGACAGAGAATATTTACACATGCCATACAAGTTTTGCTGTTTTCATGGGACTATTTTTTAAAACACAAGCAAACACGTCGTGATGGCACTAAATATTGTAGCGAATAATATTATCCCGCTTGTTGTGATGATTGGAAACCCTTTGCACCCACTGCAGAAGGTCATAGCTGACGTAGGAACACATGAATCGTATTATTACCTGTGGACTACTGCTTTGCGTCGACTATTAAGGAAGTGCGGTACTCGTAGTCGTAACAGGAAGTCCAATTAAAACTCGACAATTTCCTCTAATAGCTGAGTTGAATCTTATGTAAAAGTATTCCAAATGTACAAATCGTCACAAACAACATCTGTGTAAAAGGATCCCGAAAGTACAAATCGTCACAAACAACATCTGTAAAAATCAAGAAGAATCAAATACTACTTTGGATTATAATTATGTTTGTGATTATATCTTTACAACGAGGACACTAAGTTTACTTGGATAACTCTTTGTAGAGAAGGTAAGGCAAAATTTTCATGCAGTGTAAATATATTTATAAAATAAAAACATAAAAATTATCACATGAAGATCTATCAGCCCGCTCAGGCCATGAAATATGCAATATTCATCAAAAGCTGGTGGTGTTTATAATTTTTAACGTAGCTTTAACAATTTTTCAGTCATATCTCTACGATGTCTGCAGTGTGGCAGTTTATAGTGATGTCTAGCACTGGGGCATCATGCCGCAGACATGTAGCATGATGTTCAACCCAGTCACATTATCCTGACACTAGGTCGACCAGTCTTAACACTAACCTCTTAATTCAGAGCGTCGAGCGAAGCAGCTGTTAAGTACAATTTTTATAAATCTTTGGTATGACTCGACCGAGGATCGAACCCACGACCTCCCGCATCCGAGGCGGACGCTCTATCCACTAGACCACCGGAGCGGTTTTCATCAAAAGGAAAAGAGACGCAAGGCGATCTCAAATGTCTAAAGTCTTGTTTTCATGTGATAGAGAGATGATGAACGTAAATACAGAACTACCAGATCTTCCTTGTAACTCATTGTTGCAATCAGCGGTTGATTATCCAGCGGTTCAGTTTTTATAAAAAAAATCGGTTCCTTCTCTCTTAATCTGTTTTTGTTTGTTAATTGCAATGTCAGGAGGGAGCGATTCTGATCAGGAAAGAAACTGGCACGCGATGTGTATTGGATTGATTTCAAACTATTTTATTCGCGGAATAAAGAATAACACGACATTTGTAAATCAGTCAACAACAAAAAGCTTACAGCACAGATAACAACCTAATAATCCTTACATAAATCTCTTTCAGTTTGGAAAGATAATCATCAGCACGGTTTATTTCCGTGTACATTTTATGTGAAGAATTGAAAGAGACTTTTCAATTTTCCACACGTCACGCATCGGAGAAAAAAGTCAGAGCGTTTTTGCTTGTTAAAGGGTTATAAACTGTATACATTGCAAAAGTTCATCCTCTGTATGAAGATTCATGTAGTCAAATTGTTATTGTATACCTCTATTTTAGATGCATTTCATGTTAAAGAAGTACCTATAGTAGGCAGATTTCACTATATCATTTGATGACAGTTCATAATAGGTATCGTGCACAGGAATTTTTTTTAAATGGAATATTTACATTATTTTTAACTTGTTTCAAATTATTCACTGCATTATTTTTGTTTAACCTATACACATTTTTGTCCAATCTGTATGTCATCCTAATATTTTAATTAGCATAAAAATCATTAAAAGTATCTGTTCGTAGCCATCTATTCATTTCTCAAGCGAATATATTATTCCTTCGTCCTTGACTTACCCGCCTAAATTACGTGTATTGACCACATTAGTTGTCTTAAGTTAAGTGTTGTTGTTTTATGAATGTCATGCAGTATTGCAGTCTTATAGTTTGCACTTCGAGCCGTACTTTGCGACATTGCAAGTACTTATTTAACTCGAATGTTTAATACTCTTGTCTGTAAAACCAGAACAGAGGCGTACCTTACACAAGGTATGAGACAAAAAAATCCAAAACCACTTAGGTGTTTATTGGAAAGCTGATATGATGCATGGTTGTTTTGATTGTTAGAAAACAATTGCAAATGTTGTAGAAACTTCGAACCCGACAAAAGAGTGCATAAAAGGAATGAATAATATTCGCACATGGTGTAATAGTCAAAGTCACTTTTGTCACACATATAATTGATTTCTGATAAGTAATCACAAGTGAAATTTTGTCAGCCATTTATTTTTTAAAATACAAATATCATTATTATCATGATTTTTTTCTGATTTATTCATTGATGACAATTTTAAAAATATATCTTCAGAGAATTTAAATTGTGATTTTGAATTTTGAAGAACACACACACACACACATATGTATAATTATATATATATATATATATATATATATATATATATATATATATATATATATATATATATATATATATATATATATATATTGTGCACTTTATAACTGATGATATAAAACATTAAGAATTATACAGTTTTGAGTATTGGATTGTATAACATACAGGCTGAAACGTATTTGTGCTTTTTCTAGACAAATATGAGAACAGAATCGAAAAATAATTGATTTTGGTCTACAACCTAACTTCCTGTAATCAGTAATCAGTTAATCTGACCTTGAAGGAGACCTTATATTCGTAATCAAAATGATTAAAGGTTTCTGTAATAAATAGCAAGGGTCGGATTTAAGGGCAGGCCACAACGGTAACCGCCTGGGGATTAGAGTTTGGAGGGCCTCGGGGAATAAAACATAACGTATTCAAAAGTTAAATAAATGAAGTAGTGGGTTGTGTACCATCTGGTCTAGGGCGGCCCCATATTAGTAGTAGTAGTATTAGCACTACTACTACACTACTACAATTGCTTGTAATAATAATAATAATAATAATAATAATAATAATAATAATAATAATAATAATAATAATAATAATAACAATAACAATAATAATAATAATAACAATAACAATAATAATAACAATAACAATAACAACATTAACAATAACAATAATAATAATAATAACAATAACAATAACAATAACAATAACAACAACAATAACAACAATAATAATAATAATAATAATAACAATAATAATAATATTATTATTATTATTATTATTATTATTATTATTATTATTATTATAAGCAATTGTAGTAGTGTAGTAGTAGTGCTACTACTATAATAATAAATGAAAATAAAAACCAAACGTAACTAAAAATATATTATAAACGCGGACACCATATAGTTTATGAAATGATCAAGGGATTGGAATAGCTACAACTAGACTACATAATCAATGAGATATGAATGGGAAAATGGTAATTTACCTCAAGAAATTATTATAATCTATAAAATATGTACTATATAGTAATTAATCTGTTAGTAAATAATTAAATTTATTATCACAAATATATACTAATGTCGCTTAGATGAAGTTTTATAATCGAGAATAAATGAACCACGAAACGGTGGTACAATTGGATTGTTTATCATACATATCTATGTGCCTCGTCACAATGCGAATTGAAATCTTTGATATTTCTTTTTCACCGTAGTCGATGTACACGGCTTATTTTGGTTAGGTTATATATGTTTACTCGCGTAAGTTATATAATATTTTGAGAAAGACTTTGTAGTACATGAACTTGTTGTGAATAACCATATTTTTCTTGCTGCATCGATAATGAAATCTCCATTGTTCGTTATTTTTTCCTGCAATGAACTGTGATTGATAATCCGTGATTTTTTTATTCTTATGCCTCATATTAAGAGTGGATTTGTCTCTTTTTCATTTACTTAATTGTATAAAATCTTAAATTTTTAACGTTATCTGCATTCTCCTAGGCACTTCATTCTTGATGACCCGTCTGTTCTTCTATATTAAAAGTTACATAGATAGGGAAATTTACTTCCGCAAACATACAACAAGTTTATAAGACAAATAACAAAAAAAGAAATTAACTAAAATATAACTCATGTGATGGGTTTTGAAATCCCTCGTCCCCATCCCACTTCAGTCTGGGTGTTGTGTAGTAGGGGTGATATGAGCAAGGGAAAGGGATTTTGGTGGGTTGAGGGAGAGGGATGATATAAAAACAAAGTATTTTTAAATATATTGTTTTTCCTATGCTAAAAGTGTCACAAATTATCCAATGAGCCCCGCATCCAACAAGTTTACGAGACGCGTAGGGCTTTTTTTTGGAAGGACATGGATGTTTCAATAGTATACAATTTTGGTAGCTCCATGTATGGCCACCACAGAAAAAATGAGAGTGTTACACGACGAGATGTGTAGTTTAGTACAATATTGTTTATCGTCCTGGTGAGTGTGTATAGTTTCATATTTCCGGCTCGTGAATTCTGTCAGGACAAAAAAAATTACAGGTATGTGCATCCTTCCTGAACACAGTTATATTCGACGAGTGTATACCGAGAAATAGCCACTCATAAAGTTCACGGTTAGTTTTAATTTCACAGAGATTCTTAGAATATTTTTTAATTTTTTACATACATTAATACACTTTAGCATACGTAAGGTCATTTTTTCAATTTACATTGTGTGTACACATGAGCTATACTTCCTTCTTCCTGTTTCATTCACTCCTTCATTCATCTTATTTCTTTTTCTTTTCCCCTTCGTTTCATGTTTGTAGATTTTGTTAACAATACGAATTATCGAGTAATTTGTTAATTTGTAAATGTGTGTAATGTGTAAGAGAAATTCCTGAAAAGAGGTGGAAAAAGTCTCTCACACCTTCAAAATGTTACTTAGTTCCTTTTTAAAGCATACCAAATTTTTAACTTTTAATCGTGGGTATAATATCAACATATCTCTCCTTACCCCTCTCTCTCTTGTTTAATTTCACTTTTACGAAGTTATACATGAAATATCAGGCATATGCTTTTTTAATATTAAAATTATGTCAATTAATCTGCAAGACTGAGGGTTTTGTAATAATAACTAATGCATACAGTGATATTAATTTTGGCAAAGGCTGAACATTTTTTGGGTCTCTTGTCAAATGGTTTTGATCTATCAGTGCTCTTGTTAAATAATCAAGATTTTATGTGAATAAGGCCGTATTGGGGGTGGGGGCTGGGTATCCGGCCCCTCCCTCCCACGCTAGAAAACGTACACACACCAACGTACACTCACTAGTCACTTAAAAATTGACCCTGGTTTTATTCTTGCGCAAGTTTATTGGGTATGATGCACACTTTCAGTAAATTCAGACATAGGCGTTTGGTTTTTTTTGCCCTTTCGAGGAAGGTCATGGTCCTTTTTAAATTTTTACCCACCCACCCCAGCAGCAGAGAGGCTGAACAGACATCTTTGCTAGAGACCTTATTTTCGAAATCTAACGGTTCCTACGATGGCTGAGAAAAAATACTTTTGCCTTAATGGTAAAACTTTCTCTAATTGACTAGATTTTTGCTCGATTTATTCACAAGTTTGTCACTACAAGTATGTCGTTCAGCCTCTCTGCTGCTATGAATTAACCAAATATTTTATCTAAACCTACACGATACCTTGATCTCGGATCGTGCAAGTTTATCGTTATAAATCCAAAAGGAACAGCTTGTGGTTTAGAAAAGAAATTTTTAAATTTAATCATATCCATGTCCCCTGAACACCAAGTATAATAAATATTTTGCAAGGTATAATTTTCTACGCCATTAAACACAACCAAAATATTACAGTTATCTCTGATCACCTTAGGTATCTGAGTGTTTCTCTGAGTAACATGAATCACGTCATAAATCACGTTTTTATGTCTTCCTCGAGAAAATATTCTAGCTGGATTGGATTGTTTGTCTAGCATCACATCATCATACACCACGAGGTTATTGATGTATCCATCTAAATCATCTACGGATGGAGCTTCATCAATATCGGTAATAAAATCAATGATATCATTGTTGTCCAGTAATTTCGCGTTTTGATCGACATCTTTAAGTACTTCGTAACATCGTTGATCATCTACAGATGGCGCTACTAAATACAACTTATTCCACTTGAGCCATCGCATTATCAGATTAAGCAATAATTGCGTCTTACCAGATCCAGAAGGACCTATTATGATCATTCTGATAGAATTTGGTAACGCTGGATGGTGCCTTACTGGCTCTTGTTTTCGTGTCGCTGAAAAGTCAATTATATCCATATAATAATGATATGAGTTTATATTGTGTTCGATGTAGAGCGACAACCCCCACAGTTGGATTGACAACGATAACAACAAAAAATAAACGACGTGAACTCACAGGCAAGAGTGTAAAATGTGGTACCAAAAAATATAAATTTATTTCCGCATCGCAAATAGTGCGTGGTGGTGATATAGCAGCTAAGTTAGGAAAATTACCAGGAACTCCATGGGCAAAATATCCTGGTGAGAAACACATTCCCGGATATAATTATTGTGGTCCTGGAACTCGTCTCGATATCAGACTCGATAACCAAGATAGACCAAAACCTGGAGAGATTCCAGTAAATAAGATTGATCAAGCGTGTCACATTCATGATGTCGCGTATAAAAATCCTGATTTGCAACAACGGTATCTCGCAGATGTGAAATTGATTCACGCGTTAAATTCTATACCTAATAAATCTGTCAGAGAAAAACTCGCTGGCTTTTTAGTAAACTCTGCTATGAAAGGTAAAATAATGATAGGAGCTGGTAATTAGTCAACTGATTATTAATATGGAATCTGTTTATTATTCCCCGAAAGGATATTGGCGAGGTAAGGCAGCGATTAACAAACTTGCCGCTTCAGCAAAAGTTTCGCGTGATGTTACTGAAGAGTGGTTAGCACGACAGGCAATATGGCAAATCTTTCTAAATCCATCTAAAAAAATTCAATACGCACATTTCGATGCCACTGTTCCTAATGAAGTTCATCAAGCGGATATCTTGTTTTTACCACACGATACCATTAAAGCAGGTAGACGTCAACCACATACAGATACGCTTTAACCGTCGTTGACGTTGCGAGCAGATATAAAGAAGCGGAGCCGCTATCAACAAAGACAGCATCTGAAGTTGCATCTGCGTTTAAACAAATTTATCAGCGAGGACCTTTACAATGGCCAAAACTACTACAGGTTGATCCTGGCAAAGAATTTCTTGGTGCAGTATCTTTGCTGATGAACAAGCACAACGTTAAAATCAGACAAGGACACACGGAGATTCATCGTGATCAGGCAATCGTTGAACGATTTAATCGAACACTTGCTGAGCGGTTATTCGGGTATCAATATGCAAAGGAAATATCTGCTGACTTTAAGACAAAGGATAGATCTCGTGAATGGGTTGCGAGGTTACCGAGTGTGATAGCTGCGCTGAATAAGGAAGTTACTCGTGCAACTTCTATGAAACCGTCTGATGCGATCACAAAAAAATATATACCGATAAAACGTCAATCTATTTCTCAACCAGTACTAGGTAATGTTACGGTTAGATATTTATACGAACCTGGCTAACTCGAAGGAGGTAGAAAAAGGGCAACTGATCCTATTTGGAGTGTGACCACACACAAAATATCCAGCGTGGTAAGGTCCACAGGTAGACCTGCAATCTATAGTTTAGATTCAACTGCTCCTCAGCGTGGATTTGTACGCGAACAATTACAAATAATTCCTGAGGATACGCAATTACCACCAAGCACACTTTTATAAACTCGCAACCCCTCGACGTCGATTACACTCCAGACATGTCAGCATCACATTTTCGCGTATGTGACCAAGACTACTATTAATTCTATCAACGGTAAATTGTCTTGGGTTATTGCTCGAATACTGCCACAACATTATTGCGTTGCAATTTGCGCAATGATTATTTTAACGTTGTTTTAACATCATGATTATATCCACATCTATATCAAACTCGCGATTATTCTTTTTATCGCACTGCTTATAGCTGACTAATTTTTTATTGATATCGACACTGTTAGTGGTTTCTTCGGTTATAAAGCAATCCATGATAACTCGTTTCAATTGTGATATTCTTCTAACTCGAGATACTGCAAGATAAACTAAATTTGACCACTCAATACGATCATCGACGATCCAAACTTTAGTTTTAGTGATAGTTAATCCCTGCGATGAATGAATCGTTATAGCGTATCCTAACGTCCATGGCGATTTATCCATATTTAATGCACTCTCGACAACATCAACAGCGACAGTGACAACATCATTTAACACAAGATTTTGCATCCGAACACTTTCAGTGTCTACTCTAGGAATCTCAACATCAATATTTAGTTGTCTAGTATCAGCTGGGCGATAACATAACGGTACAGGTAACGTTGGGAATTTTTCCCTGTGTAACGCAAATAATTTCTTTTGCAGTTCGTCACGAACTATTTTTCTACTCGCAACTATCAAATCGTTAGGTTTCCATAAGATCCAAAAGTCATTCATGGATGTTTCTGGAATTATCTCACGCATTACTTCACATTGTATGTTATCTGGTTGAAGTTGTATTAATCTTTTGAATTCTTTCAGCGACTCATCAATAGCTCTATGATCATCAGCTATTTCTTCGCAATAATCTACATTATACTTTAACCATTCATGTGGAGACTGTCCAACAAAGGGTGGTGGTTGACCATGATCACCACACATAATCACAGCAGTATTTTTTAGTAACAGCCAATCAAGAAATATTTGTAATACCTCCAGAGACACCGTGCATATCTCATCCCATATGATAATTTTAGGTATATATTTTTCACCCATTCGTGATGGGGTCCATGTATCTCCACACCATCTAAAGAAACTATGGTATGTACACGATTTTACACCTCTTTGCTTTATTTCCCTGGCGAGCTTGTGCGTTGGTGTCAAAACAATCATATCTAAATTCATGAACAAGTTAATCGCGCGTGTTGTTTTACCTGAACCTCCACACCCATT
The DNA here is from genome assembly GCA_016746295.1 of Potamilus streckersoni. Taxonomy (NCBI): domain Eukaryota; kingdom Metazoa; phylum Mollusca; class Bivalvia; order Unionida; family Unionidae; genus Potamilus; species Potamilus streckersoni. The sequence continues at coordinate 117,875 of JAEAOA010000511.1, forward strand.
AAGACAAACGGTCTTATGTCTAGATACAGGATCATACACGGATGGCGCAGATGATTCTGATGCTTGATTATTTCTGTAATATGTTTCCACAATTTCAACATCAGCAGATTCACAATAACTAAGCATATTTTCTTGTTTTATCCTCCACGTTCCCCATTCACCATTACCGAGATTTAATGAATCTTTACATTTTTTGTGCACATAAAATGAATCCGTAGCAACTCTAACAGCGTAACGAGGAAATCTGTTTATCATCGATAATAGATTTATCGAAACATAAGCTAGCATCGAAGATCTTAGATGAGTAAACTGCGGTGACTCGCCATCAGTATAGCTCACAATGGTACCTAGTTTTGTTTTGTCTGATAAATAAGCATTACATCGACTTATAAATATGTTTTCTCCATCGTATCAGCGATTATAAAATCGAGTTCAGCATCGTCCATGATCAATCTTGTACAAGTTCGTTTATGATCATGTGATCTTCCTTGCGTGAACTTACCAATTATCTTTCTGCCGAGATCTTTTGCAACTTTCTCATCGTGTTCAGCAGGATCTGGCAACCAAACTTGCTTTTGCACGCGATATGATATAATAGCTTCAGATACTTTCAACGATACTAAAATTTCAACATCGATCATATACCTCAATAGCACTATTGGAGCCCAGCATTTTTCTGAAAAGTGTTTTCCAAACCACGCATAAACAATCGCATGGAGACCTTCTCTAAGCTCGAATGATTATACAAAAGCAAATCCTGTTAAGTTAAACTTAGGTAAGGGTCCGTTTATCGCAACCCTGGTCATGTCATGTGTAGGATGTCCAAATCTTTTAAAGTATTTAGAGCACTCTCCATATCCAAGAAAACTTCCAGGATAACACGCTACCATATCAACTGAGATAACGTCTTTGTAATTATATTTAGTATTCCACAATCCACCGTGTCCGTATTCTATACAACTTTTCACGACATCTTCAAGAAATTCTAATCGTGTCGGTTTCCACGAGTTTTTCTCCTGAGCGATATGAGCAGCAACTGATGGCACGGTAAAACGATTACTTAGTAATTGTCTAACTTTGACATCGTCAGAAGTATATTTCAGCGCAAGGTTTTCCATTTCTTTATAAAGAGATTCTGTACGATAAATATCACCGTTAGACCGTACAAACTGATCATAATGATCACATTCAGAACTCTGAAACAACCACATAGAAACAGGGTCATGTTTGCTAATATCACTTATGGCATCGAATACATCATCGTGGTAAAATTTAACCATTCTTTCTCGTGGAAATACAGTTACAGCATTAGTCCATGCATGCGCGTTATGATCAATAATATTTATGTAAGCTCCTCTGTATTTATATTTTGTTTTGTGCAAAATCTCTCCTGTCAACGTCTTCACTGTTATTGGAAATCTTAATAACTTTTCTAGCTCAGCAACGTCGCTGATAGACGCTCCAGTGTCTTTAACTTTTTCAGCCCACAGATTTATTGTTTTACGCCTTAAATCTATTAAACCGTTGCCACGAATCGCGTTTGTGAAGTGTTCTAAAACACGCTCTGCTACACAGTTTATTCTCGACACTTTCATTTTCTTGAGATCCTTTACGTCAGGTTTATCATTTAACGGATAGAGCGCGTAGACAACAGCAGTTACCGGATAAGATCGCTCATAATACGGCTTGTCTATTCCAGTCAGTATTCCTGGGTTGGAATTTTTACCAAGGATAATATTATTCCCTGACTTTTGGACGGATTCGCGTTTGTCTCTGATGATCCAAATATCATCCTCTGTATTTACAATAAATTTTACTAAAATAATATATTTCCAAACATCGAGGTAGTCAATGATCTCTCCAGCTCGTTTGTCATTCATAACATAGATATCATTTTCAATCCTGAATGTGGACCACACATGAACCGCACCATCGTCTCGGAATTCCTTCTTGGCTTCACTAATGCGTTTAGTTATATCAGGATTCGTTAAAGCTAGATCTTGCATTGAGTAACTAAATTTGTGTAGTCTGTCAAGATCAAATCTAGCTGCGGCAGGCTCAACTGAGGATAATTCCTGCATATTATAATTAAGGCAAATATGTATCTAAATTAAAGTATTAATCGTTTATATATGAATCAACCAAATCACAATTGCCACTGGCTTAAGATTGGTCACACGTCTCCGTGTAACAAAAATTGCATAAGCGAGTTCTGTATTTATCACATGCAATGCGTGAGAAATGGGAGTCTAGGACCTACACCGTGTATGCTGTGTGGTGCTGGTGTGCGTGGAAAGACGCACCTTTGCGCGCAATGCGGTGGTAAGAGATACAGGGAGTTGAAAAGATATTACGATAAAAAGTATAACTCTCAATCTATTATAAAGCGCGAAGAAGATTATCTAGCTAGATTTACAAAACAATGATTTAAACAAATAGTATATAGTATATAAATGGAGCAAAATGAATTTGTGTCACATCCAGTCCTAACCAATTATGAAGCGAATCGTGATGGTATCATTAGGAATTGCAGATTGAAAAAACCAGTCGGTTATGTTAACAATGCTGGTTATCTTTTGTTTAGTGCAAAAGGAAATAAGCATTATCTATCACACAGAATTGTGGTCGAGTGTTTTTTGGGGCCGATCAAAGATGGGTATGTAGTTGACCACATAAACGGCGAAAAACTTGACAACTTGATTCAAAATCTACGGGTCATCACGCAAAGTGAAAACTGTAGATCTGGAAAAACTGGCCGTGCAAGATATACTGTAAAACCTGTCAAATCAGTGAATAAAGAATTTGGTGAGGTAGTTATGTTTAAGTCCATTAATTCCGCTAGTAAATACTTTAACATAGCATCCCCCTCAGTTCGATCCGTTGCCGAAGGGGTTAGAAGGTCTGCTTATTCCAAAAAAATTTTCACAAAGTATTATGTTTCAGTACTTAGATAATTAAGCGAGACTGGGACAAGTATAAAACACTTTTCAGTTATTGTAGTCATTGTTATTATTTAGTTCATTCAAGTTCATTCATATTATAAGATTGTACTCCACAAACTATATTCTATATCATAAAACATTTCCACTTAATAAAATTTAATTATTTTATAAAGTTTTTAATTTTGTTCGATTTTTATCAAATTTGTCGTTTTATACGCTATTTTTCAGGCATTTTAGTCGATTATTTAATTGTTTTTCATTGAATTCGCTAATTTTCGTTAGGTCAAAACCCCAGGAATCTTAACGGGAATTAGCACTAGGTTTTAAATTTGTTTGTCAAATACTGGTTCTTTCCAGTTCTTGTGCTCGTATTGTATAGATTTTTATGATCATTTTGCCATAAAATTATGACAAAAGACCGGAGAAAACCAGAATTTGACAAACAAATTCAAAACCTAATGCTAATTCCCGTTAAGATTTCTGGGGTTTTGACCCAAAGCAACCTAGCAAACTTAACAAAAGTCTTTGTTCGCACACGTATAATCAGTAATTCTTTAAATGACATCACTATATACTAATGATTGATAGCATAGTAACGTTTTACAAACCTTCCAGTGGTCTTTTTTAATGCTAATTTGGCAACTCTTTACCTACAGATAAAATAATGCTTTACCTATTGTTTATGTAAACTACGCGTACAGCATTCTTTTTTTTGTCTTTTGCATAAACAGCACGCGCAGGATTCACATAGTGCATAGTCGATAGCGATTGGCTAGTAAGCTATGGCTGTATATATAATTAGATATATTATTGATTTTCACGTAATGTGTTTTTACCTGTATTTCATAGAATTTACTTACTCATTATATAAAATACTAACAGTCTGAGAAAACAATAAATAAAAATACAAACAGATAAATCTCTGTTTAAAGAATCGCTTATATATATTGTACATATTTGTGTTTTATCATAATTAAATACACTGAATTCTAAGCTCGCTGGTCTGTGTTCTACGCTATACGTAGTGAACGAATACAATACATTTCACATTCTGAACCTATTTAATACGTTGTGCACAATAAATACACTAAATAATGCGCATGCGAATTAAATGTGACTTTTTATTATATACACAACAAAAGAAAATTTAAAATATATGCGTGTGCTTCAAACAATATGATTTTTCGCAAGTTATAATGTGTGACCCAATTCCTGAATACGTAGTTATTTTAAGAACACAAACATCCGGTTTTGACCTTGTAAACACAGACGCACTTTAACAGTACATTTTATGTTATGCAGAATTAAAAATATATCTATAGTGTTGGGAAACGGAAACAATAAAATGCCAGAAATTGTGATTTTTGTTAGGAAAATCAAACACTATAGTTTTTAAAACTGCTGTTGTTTAGTTAAGTATATATTAACTAATTCAATATATTTCTATAATGTATCGATGGTCGAGAGGTTAAACGTAGTGGCTGTGAAACTTGCGATTGGAGTTCGAATCCTTGTGAATGACTAAGTTCTGCAGGGGACGATTTTACGCCAAAAAATATAAGCTATTGGGGCGGAGCCCCCATCTTCATGTACGCACCCCCCACTATGAATTCATAGTGGATTGACTTTTCGTTGATCACCTTTGGATTTATATTGGAGGGGGTGTTCAAATGTGAAGATGGTAGTTATCGTCCAAAACTAAACATCAGGGTGATGTGAGCTCGCTAACTTGACAAAGTCAATTTACCTCACTGAAGGTTTCCCACATAGAGACAATTCAGAATGAATTGTGGCTGAAAGAAAGAGTTTCGATAAGGTGCCTGTGGGCCATAAGAGAGACCTTAACCATGAAGAGTGCCCAAGGCAATAAAAATGCATACAAAATGGGACTCTTAGGATCTTATCGGCAAAAGCTCTACCAGCTTAAGGAACCCCAGTGGAACGGTTTGTGTTAGAGAGAATGTCATCGCTGCTGTTTATTTTTTGATATTTTGATAATAATAATATGATAATTCGTCATCATATTTATAAATTTTGTCTTTGAGTGTCACCTATATCTGGTCTATTTTTATATTAAATATATATATTTATTGTATATAATGAATACTGAAAATATGAATGCAATTATTAATGCTATTAAAAAATTACAACATAACGGTATTAATGTGTCTGACAATCTTAATGCTGAAAAGATTCTATGTGATTTTGACTCGTTACAGCTTCTTAAAATCCAAAACAGATTTACGCTATCGTCCGAATATAAGCTAATGAAGGAAATCTTTTCTGGAATGATAAAGTCACTGGCAACAGTAAATGATAATCAGATACAATTGTTTGTACCTCTTTCAAACGCTATTGACAAAATCAAGTTAGAATTATCTCATGAATACGAGCAGAAAAAGGTTATGAACTTTCGTATAAGACAGGTAAGGGAATTTGTGCAAATACGAGTGAAAATGAAAGTAATGAAATTGGAAATGAAAGTAATGGGGAGGGGCCTATTACTGTTATAATGGCAAAACAAAACCCTTGGGAAAACTAATTGCTTTTCTGCCTAGTAAAAAAAATATATATTTAGTAACCTACAAACAAAACAAGTATACTTACGGACCAACCTTTCATTTGTGGGATATTTTTACAGACCAACCTTTCATTTGTGGATATTTTAATATCAAAGAATACGGACCAACCTTTCATTTGTGGATATTTTAATATCAAAGTATACAGACCACCCTTTCATTTGTGGATACTTTAATAACAAAGAATATGGACCAACCCTTTATAGTTAGGTACCATTATTTTTTTTGCTTCTCAATGACGCATTACGATCTCACATACAGATTTATATCTATCTCTTCGTTTCTTGTGTCTAAGATGTGATTGTTTTAGTCTGTAAGTTTGAAGTGTATTCTTGATAATAACGGATTATGAACGCGCAAGTATACGGGATTGGTAGGTTCTGATACAATTAACCACCCGGGCGGGACTCTAGGGGAAAATGTATATAAAATGTACCCTTGTTGGGCCTGGTTAGACTTTGAAAGATCAATCTGAAAACTACCATCCACAACGTCACAAACGAGATTGACAGCGATTGTTGTTGTTATGTTTACGATACCTGGACTTATATGTCTACCGGCGACGAACGGGTTATTGTTATGTTTTAGTATAGACGGTGGTGGAACTATTTTTCCCCACGATTGAATTATTCCCGAATAATATTCTTTAATAAGATCAGTTAATGATTTCTTCATTGCAGCGTTATTTAGTTCTGGTATAATAAATGTTTGTAAGTCATTTTCTTTTATTTTATAATGATCAAGAAATAACTGTTTAGATTTTAGATTTGCGTAAACACTACCGAGTGTTGTTGCAACATTTATAATACTTCGATTGGCGATGTATAAATCGAATAAGATACCATTTAAGTGTTTTATTGACTCGATTATTTGCTGCTTGACATTATGATCATAATGATGTGATAATGAAGTAAGTAAATTTCTTAAATCATTAAACGCTTTATCGTATTCAGGCTTAAGGGAAACTTAAAATTATTTAAAAAATTCTTCATCAACAATCTCTCTAGGATGTTGCGCCTTGGGATCTCTGACAAGATTAGATGCTGATCTAAATATCTTGGGGATCCTTTTACTTTCAAAATCGGTAAAGTAATATCTGTCGTTGTTTGGATCAAATTTAAATCTTATAAAATTCCATGGTTGTTTTTCTCGATATTCTGGATCTTTAATGGATTTTTCTTCACTCGTTTTAAACTCATTTTTAGTTGGTTCTGAAACTCCATTATAAACCGTTTGCGACTTCAGGCCATCATAACACGGATCTAATCGAACTCTGATAAATATCTACGAGATTATCAGGGAAATTTATTTCAATTACCGCTGATAGTGTTGGTTCGTAAACAGTTATAGCTATTTTGGCTTCTTTATTTGTTATAGATTTAATTCTGCGTTGGAACTCTTCATTAATCTGTTCTATCTGATAACTTCCCGTTGAAATTCCAACAACTTGCCAATCAGGAGTTCCATCAGGTTTATTCTTATTCGCAAATACCAGTGAATTATTTGCTGGTAATCCACCGAATGGTTTTGACCTGATATTTGGCCAGCTATCATAAACTCGCAGTTGGGCCAATGCAATTTCACTTGCTGAAATTGCAGTTGGAAAGTTAACGCTAAATTCAGGATTGGTCGAACTTACCGATATCATTGTAGTTTAGATGGTGTCGTATTAGTAACGATCTGTTGCAATAGTTCTCTGGACGATGTCGAGAACTCAGACATTATTGTTATCTTTAGTATTTAATTCTCCATTCTTTCCGCTATTGTCACTAGAAAATGCGTTGTTTTCTTTTACGAATGCTTCATCGTAAGTTCTCATTATCGTTACGAACTCCTCATCAGATATTTTACAATCACTGAGGTACAAGGAAAGATGCGAGCATAATTTAGTATATGCAGCTGTTGCTGTGTGTAATTTTAACATGTACTCTCGTAATTTATCACTCGCGCATGTAGATATTTTCTTAGCGGTTATACTGACAATACCTGCACATGTTGTTGTCGTAGATACGATAATTGTTAAAAACGCAGGAGCAGTCATGGTTAGCGTTGATAATAATAATCCGTTTCCAACAACAACAGCAGAAACCGAGTAAACTACTATGTCAATAACAACCATGCGTCTGCGATATTTTTTTTACTTTCAATGTGAATTCGTCAATGATATTTTTTAATTCAGTCTGACACTTACACACCTGATTATATCTGTGACGTTGAACGTCAATGAGTGACTCAGTCATTTGATTCATTATACTTATGACGTTGTCATTTAATTAAGTAATTAAACGGGAGCTTTAGTTACAAATTCTAGACACCACCAGTAATTAGCGGATGCCAAACTTCTATCCGATGATTCCAACGTAAAAGTTTCTTCAGAATCTTTTCCTAATATTACTGATACGGTTCAAGTCAATCTATTAGCTAATGGAGATGTGGTAAGTATGTTAAATTCTGCACTGCTAAACACAGACAACCTGTATATACCAGCGACCTCCGCGGTGTGTTTGATGGTTTTATTTTCTTGTGTCTATGTAGCAGAGCCTGATCCGACGACATACACGATGTTGATGAACTGTTTGTGAGGAATTTTAATCAGGCTCGTTTTTTCAATAATATCAGGAATTCCACTAATAATATCGTTTAGTTTTGTGTTAATGTCAACGAGTTTTATGTCAACGCTTAGTGGACTTCCAACAAATTCATTAATAGATCTGTTTACGTTTGTACGAAAACTTAGAAACGTTTGGACGTGAGAGGTAAAATCAGTTTTTACTGTGGCCATTTCATTGTTAATAGTTGTTATTGCAGTCACTTGATTGCTAAAGCTATCGTCGACGTATTTTTTTGTTGTTGCGTCGTTATCCGAACTTGGGTTTCCGAGATAAGTAATTTTGTTTCCTGACATTATTATATTACCAAATAATATGTCGCCGGTTTTCTTAACGTAGTCGTTAACCGACTTACCGGAATCCTGTATTTTACCTTGATGAGCAAAAGTAACGATGTTATTAGTAACCGCGGTAGGAATTCGTATAAGTACATCGGGTAGTTGTATGTTGCTCGTTTTTAATCATCCTTGTTTATCCTGAAAAACGACGACTTCAGTTTGATCTACACTCGTGATATTTAATAAATCATCGAGTTCATTTTTTAGCTGATCGAGGGTTGCGTATTTAGATAAGTCGACACTCTTATCTCTCTTTAGAGAAGATCTTCCAAAAATATCAACCATTATGTTTACTAGTGTCTGTTTAAATGCGACATCGTAGTATACTCGTGCACGACTTTATGAGATGGCTTTACTGGCGACGCCATGGATATAGCATCAAGTACGTTAAATACTTCACGACCACATATTGGCGGATCAGTTAATGTTTGTGTTGGTAGCGTTGAATACCAGATCGGAGTAATTTTATTGCTGACATAATGAAGAAAGTCCTTTGGTGGCGCCAAACCATACGAATCGAAATAGATAATTCCACGTGGATCAATTGCATATGCTACCCAATGCGTGCCAGGTACAGAGTTTTTATCAAGATTAATAATATCAGTTTCAGTATTGTTAGGTTGTTTTGGTAATTGATCGCGCATAAAAACTCCTCTAAAGTTTTTTATATTTAGTCGCTTGGCTGCATTAAGTAAATCAAAATTCGATAGTGGAACTATCATCGAACTGTTCCTAGTCTTAGACCCTTTCCGTACCAAGAAGGCGGGGTCCCTGGAAGTCTTAGACCTTTCCCCTTTTTTTTGATTCCCTTTCCGGTTGCTTTCTTTAGCGCCATTCCAGCAGCGGTTCCAACAGCGCCTAATGCAGCTGATTTTGCAACAGCTGGAGCTGCAGCGGCTATTAATGCTGGTATAGCTGCGAGAAGTGGAAATATACCACCCGATTTAGCGATATCTTTAATAACCGCTGCAGAAAGATCAAGTCGTAACCCAGTCTTTGATCGCTTGGCTTTATTAAAGTGATTATATTGACGTTCGGTCAACGATCGCTTATTCAAACCACCTGTGATTTGTTCTTTTTTTAATGATATTTTTAACGAACAATTATTTTTTGATGATGATTGTAGTTTTTTAATCTGACCAGGAGTCAGACTCACACTAACGTGATGATATGACATATTAATATTATGAGCGATCTAATTACATGTTTAGAAAATATTTTACATATTTTCTACTGGGGCACCAACGACTTTCATACGTCCACCAACACCTTCGAGTAGCATTGATTTATCGCTGAGTATAACTGCGATTGCTCTGTAATTAGGAATAGCTCCAGCATCTCTATTAACACGAGCTCGAAAATGTATATCAACTACTGATTGTCTAGTTAGATCTAAATGTTTTAGTGAAAAGTAATAAATCGGATACAGCGATGTCAAATCTTGCTGCGATATTTGTAAGCCAGTATCAATGTTTTGATCACGTCCCATGAATATCATTAAACGTGCTACGTGATTTGGATCGAAATTCAACAAAATATCCTCGGATGGTTCTTGATGTCCATTTATCCTTAATGAAGCTTCAGAAACACCGAGTTTATCAAATATCATAATACTTTCATCTTGATCGTTTATTCGTTCATTATTTTGAAGTGCAATAAATATTTGTCTTGGTGCAGAAACACCTTGCTGAGAAGCTATTTGCCATGTGAATAAACCGTTAATTGTACTTTGAACACTATCTGTGGTTGTTGTTAACCATGATAACACTGATTTACCACCTTGACTCATGAAAGATAGCAACCTGTCTTCTTCAGATATCGACGGAGTCATTACTAGCATCCACAGGGAAAGTTTTGTAAGAATTACTCTACCAGCATCAACTGCACCAGGTCGCCAGATTGCATCATCGTCTGTGCTTTTTCGCACAAGTACAACTGTATGTTTAGCTCCAAAAATGACTTTTCTGACACCTCTACAGAATCCAAAGATATGTGAGAGTGGAATGGCACATGAAAATGCTCTCCTGTCACCTTTTAACATTGATTTACGCACTGCAAATCCCAAGTTGAAATTTGCATTCATCGATAATACTGCAGGGGCATCAGCAGCTCCTCCTGCAGCTCTCACATCACCAATAGTCACGTTTCTACTTTCTGGAAAATCAGTTGTATCCTTTGCAAACATCATTGATGGACAAGCTGATCTCGAATAACCATCGCTGTATCTTGCAAGGCCAAGTATTGTTGTAGCAACGCCAACGTCTTTCTGAATTGATTCAATATTTTTTCCGTCGATCATATACGTAGCGCTATCAAACAACGCCAAAATACCATTATTAACAAAACCAACTCTAACATCAGCTGCATATGCTGCGGGTGCTGCAGCATTAACGTTATTTAAAATTTCACCTTCGACTTCATTAAATGCTTCAGCAGGTAAGAAATATCTACTTGTATCCTGAACCTGTAGTTCGATTCGTCCACGCTGATCTGGAATTCGGGCGTCATAAGAATAATACTGATAATCGCGCACAGACTCATCTTTGAGAACTGGTGCGTCTATGTCAAACGCGGGGTCACTTGTGCGCTTGAACATTTTTATTATTATCATCTTCGTCTAACACGAAGACCACTTCGAGAAGTGAGACCACTTCCTGCTATCAGACTAGCGGTTATATTTTTTTCCTTTTCCGACATTGGGACATCAACTAACTCCGCTAGTTTTTGATTAGCGGCTTGATTTATTATTTTACTTACACTTGCGGGCATCACTTCAGTGCTAGGTAATTTCACTGGTTGAGATCGGGCTGCTTGTGGTTTGCGTAATTATCTTGTTAGTCTATCTTTGATTGCTGAGAATGCTTTGCTAGCAATATTACCAGCAGCGCTTATACCCTTTTCACGAACAACATCAATAGCTTTCATTCCTAGCTGCTTTGCAATCGGTATTGCTTTTGGGGCCATTCTTCTAAACAGACCCTGAACAACATCGCCTAGTCCATCTCCATAGGTTGCTCTGTATACAGGTAATCGAGAGTTTATTACCCTGACCATGGTAGGTCCACGTTGAGTACCATGCACGATCATTGTTGTTATTAATTGACTTTATCACTAATTGTATCTAATCACTGTGACTTAGTCACTATAGTAATCATCGGCGATTTCGTTAATGAGCGATCGATATATGTTAATATCCATTATTCCGCCACTAAATAATCGTTTACAAAAATCAGCTGCTTCATTAATGATTTCTGATGAATTATTACCAGCTCGTTTTCCTCCGATGAGGATTTATAGTCGTTCAACATCAGCAAGGACATTATTGGGACAAGTAATAAGACCACTTCCTAGACCACTTCTAGTTGCGCCTGGAGCGTCTTCAAATTCCTCTTCTTCTTCACTTGTTTTCGGTGGCGGTGTTTTCTTTGGTCTCGATGGTGTTTTTGGTGCTACTTGATAATCACGAAGTGATTGCTCAAATGGTTTTGGTGTTTTTTGTCTTGGAGGTTTTTTAATTTGTTTTTTCTCCCCCTTTCCTGATTGGATTAAATCATCAACTGCCATAGAATAATCTCGAAATAATTTATCATCATTTCTAGCTTGTTCAACATCCATGTTTATGCGATATAATGATCTTTTCCACTGATCACGGTTTTTT